>JAWPHD010003836.1:0-204393 GCA_037043455.1 Cyrtodaria siliqua
CGGGTTCCACGGCTTATAAAAGCTGAAATCCGAAGGAACAATGGTGTTACGCAAGTCTGTATTACTTGCATTTCTCAAACATTTTCGAATGGATTGTTCTCAAACTTCATATACACAAAACAAATGATGACCGTATGTCCCTCTTCATTACACATCGATGATTGCCTAATGCATTAAAGAAGTATGGCCCTTTGTTTGATGTTCCACTCAATATTATATAACGTTGCAACCGGAACAAACAATTTATCATTTCTACACAAGACATTCCAAGAATATTTAGCTGCTCTGTTGATGATCCAACTGACCAATTGATTCTCATCGGTTATATAAAAAAGCGGGGGTATTCAACAACTTCTGTGATAGTTCTAGTTTTAACATTCCTTGTAAACGTTGTATTTCTTCATGTTTCTTCATCACACTATGGATATCATTTTTACATTATGACAATAGCCACACCTCCTTGCCAATATCTAAAGGTCAAGGTTTTAGTCATGACGCCTCGGTTTAAAAGTCATATTTTGGGAAACAAAAACTTAAAATTCCCTGTATCATGTTTATCTCACAAGTATGCAAAACAGAAAGCTACTCAATGAATAATTATGGAGAAAATGGATAGTTTACCATTGAAAAATGTTGGTCCGTAAATAAGATTTTGTCATAATGCGCATCTTACTCCTAATCATTACCTTATAATTATAGTATGCACGTGAATGCACTTACCATTTAAACAGAACGAACATACCTTTACTTACATGTAAAAGACTGTTATCGAAAGCTTTTGAAAATATGAACTTGAATTAAATTAGACACGGTTTTTTAAATCGTAAAGGTTTACCGTTTAAATTGAAAGCATTTTGATTTGTTCTTCTATCATGTTTATATATTTAAGGAGGAGATAAACACAAACAAGGATGGAAGCAGCTGCTATTATACGGAAGCCTATCCCGGGATACAGATCCAGGCTAAAGTTACTTCAAAGTATATCTTTCAAGCAAGTAATCGGGACAACGTGGCCTGATATTAAAGTAGAATTATCAGAAAAAGAAGGCGTTGTGTTCATTGGAACACTTGCTGATATTGACAAGGCAGAGAAATTGTTAGCAAGATATGTAATATCTTTAAAAACATCAAATCATCTATCGATAATGAACCGTTATCAAGTACAATTGTTTTATACGAAGGAAGCTCGGCAATTTATATGGGACGAGTTTGTTAGACAAGACATCAAATGCCATTTTGTATTTAATGAAACGAATGGCTCATTCCAACTGTTTGCACAATCAGTCCATGACATAGGCAAGGCACAATCGGCTTTAGCGAAAAGCATATGTGTCATGAAAGTCACACAGAACGACCCGTTTCTGTCATCAACTGCACAGGGCCTTTCACAAGACTATGCTGGCAAATTTATCGAAATAGCTAAAGGCAGATATTCTGTGTTTGTTTTTACCAGTGATATTGAGGATGCTGTAAAAATGGGCAGACAAAAAGCACTTGAAAATGTTGGAATAGATGAGGAAGAAACAGAAAAAGTTACAGAAGTTACATATTCGGAGTACAAGTCCAGTGTACAGTTGCTCAAATGTCTGTCATTCACAGAAACTCTCAGAAAAGAAAAGCTAAATGTGGAAGTTGTTTTTGATTCAGAAAACGGCGTTGTTTGTAAAGGGCCTATGGCTGACATCAAGAAAGCACAACTGGTCTTAAACAGGTTTATAGCAGAACTGAAAACTTCAGAACCCAAATGGAAATTCGATTGTTACAAAGTTCAGTTGCTCTATGTGAAAGAAGTACAACAATTCCTGCAGGAAGAGCTACAGCGACAAGGAATCAAATGCTACTTTACATTTCAGGATACCGACGAATCTGTAAAATTGTTTGCTTGCTCAGATGCTGATATTCGCAAGGCACAATCCGCAATAGAGCAATGTGTATGTGTAATGGCAGTCCCGATAAATGACCAGTTTGTCTTAAACCCAGCAACAGACCTGTCGTTAGAGTTTGCTGGTAAATTTATCCAGATTGACGAGGATGACAAAGCCGTGTTCATTTTCACGTCCGATATTGAGGCAGATGTTAGGAAAGCTAGAGCTAGAGCTAACTCTACAACGGATGATAGAGAAACACGAACACCAGAAAGCAGAGTAACAAACAGCGATGCCTCCGGAACACGAACACCAGAAAACAGTGAAACAAACAGCGATGCCTCCGGAACACGAACACCAGAAAGCAGCGAAAAGATGAGCGATGCCTCCGGGACACGAACACCAGAAAGCAGCGAAAAGATAAGCGATGCCTCCGGAACACGAACACCAGAAAGCAGCGAAAAGAAGAGCGATTTATCCTCTGATGATACTTCAAGTGATAATGATGATGATGATGAGGAGGAGGAGGATTATGGTCATGATAAACTTAATCAATATGTTTATAATGCAACATCCACACCAACTGGGCACACTGGAAAAGAACGCATCGAACCGTTTGTAGACACGGAAGATGACCATGGAGCAAGTGATATCAAGCAGAAAAGAAGTGAAAGCATGACTCATATCTTCTCAAGGAAGTTGTACATGGATATGAGTCTCGCAGAGTACTTATTCAATGTAAGAAAGGCTGATATCGAGCAGTTTGAAAATAACTGCGGGCTTACTATTCGACATGACTGTGGGGTTGTAAAACTGTTTAATGAATCAGACCAAACGTTTGATGACGCGGTCACTGCATTAGAAAAGCTTGCCTCTTCTATTTCAGTGAGATCAATATATTTCAATGGGTGCAACGCGGTAGATTATTTCACATCCGAGAAATTTGACAGTTACCGAGAATGGTTGACTGGCAACAATCGGGATTTGGTTGTTGGTCCAGTATCGATGAACGTCGGCGAGAATGCTTTGGCTACTACAGTGGTATTTGACGACATCGAGATCAAGTTTACCGATGAACAAATGACACACATGAAGACAGTTGAGGTGATGGTATTCCCATTAAATTCGTCTCTTTTTGCAACGTCGCCATTGGCAGAGCAGGTACTTTTTCAAGGTAAGGAATTACTTACTTAAAGGCGAACTTACTGCTATGATATTATGGCAAGTCAAGTTAGTATTTATAACCGAACAATATACCTCTGTGAGATAGAAATACATCTCTTTATCGTAGAAAGATATCTCCTGAAGATAGATAACTCTTTAAAGCTACAGAGTCCCTATATTAATCGATTTCTTCTTTGTAGGCGTGTCTTTATTTGTAACTTCATGTTCACCAGCTCATGTCGAAATCGGGTATTTAAGCGAGCAAATATAGTGAAGGAAATCATTTACTGTATATGCATCGACCAGTGCACATCGTACCTATACACAGGTAACAGTAATTTTTACAAAAAAAAATGTTTCTTTCGGGGCTCGAACACACCTTCTGATTTCAAGTCCTGTGCTCTATCCACTGAACTACAACGCTACTTGAGGAAATAGTATACTAACTACCATATATTATGAGGCAACATAACTTAACATATCTGAACGCAACTAAAGATGGATCAATAAATATCCAGTCCATATTGTCGCACGTGTAAATTAACATTGCCTGGTGTAATACTGTATCTTATCAATATGAAACTAAAACTTCGCCTCAAATCAACCATATCTCGACTTGTTATTTCGCGCTTGATGAGTTTGTGTGCGGGCTCTTGTTATTACGTAATGCCTATTTAGTGTTAAAAATGCTACAAAATACCAATAAAGAGCAGTGGTCTAGAGGTTCAGCGTACATCTTTCAAATTTTACAAGTGCAAGGCTGTGGTTCAAATCCCGTTCCGGGAAACTTTTTTTTATCATATATATTCTGGAGCCGTATATCTATCGATGTTACCTGTACGGAGGCTAAATAAAAATGTGAAATTTTACGTATCGATTTCTCCTTATATACCGACTTTTGGGGTGTTCGTCGATTTGAAACTACTTCACACGTGACTCATTCATAGTCATGATTTATTACCAGTTTAAATAGGGACTGTACAGCTTTAAGCTAGAGTCTTACGAGGATATATCGTCTTTTTGCGTTAACGAGATATCTCTCTAGCTTAACGAGATAACTTTATCTTAAAGATATTTTTTCTAACGTACAAAGATATCTATGTCTGTGGGAGATATATTGTTTTAAGAGGTATCTCTAAGGTATAGAGGTACCTTTCTAACATTAAAGGAGATGATGCACTATTTTCAAACAATATGTATTTAAAAGGGCTTTGCAAAACGAAAAAAAATCTGAAAAAATTATCAAAATACGTTGAAAAATAAATTAGATATGACCAATTGAAAATTTGCAAAGAAACATAAATGGAGGCGGCCATCTTGGAACGATGACGTCATCGTGCCTTATTACCACACTGACAAAGTATCTTTTAAAGCAAAACACATCACTGCAAATTGATTACAAATAAATATAAAAATGTATACATTCCGATTAGTTTTCATTTGCAATGGTTTTCCTTGCTTTAAAATATATTTTATCAGTATGCAAAATATGGTAAAAAGTTGCGATGACGTCATCATTCCAAGATGACCGCCTCCATTTATGTTTCTTTTCAAAATTTTAATAGGTTGAATCTCGCTAAATAAATCTTGTTTGATTATAGTGCATCAATCCCTTTAAGAAATAGGCCTATATTGTTTAACCGAGAGTTAGCTCGATAAGAGTTTTACAAATATATTGTATTACGTACTAGCGATATCTCTCTGGCTGAGAGAGATAAAGATGTATATTTATGTGCCGCCGTTTTACTTTTTAATCACTATTTATAGATACCCGTGATTGAATTGAAGATATCTATAATTCAAATATAACATCTATAAATCGATTTATAAATATCTTAAACTGAATATACATAATTCAATTGAAATACAGATATCTTATACTCGATTTTTAGATATCAGTTATTCAATTTAAGATATATATAAATTGATTTATAGATATCTATAATTCAGTATAAGATATATTTAAATCGCTTCGAATTATAGATATCTATATATTAGTATCATTGCCGGCATGAATTTGCCGCCATTATTTTGTACGATGCGATACGACAGTAAATATTTCCATGGGAGCAGTTCGTGGACATTGAATGCATTATATTGTGTATATATCATTAATTCAACGGTATTTAATGGTATTTATGGATATCCATAATTCATTTAAACATAATATCTATAAATCGATTTATGGATATCTTAAATCGAATTATAGATATATTTGGGGCGCCGTTTTACTATTTATTCACTATTTATAGATATCCATAATTGAATTAAAGATACCTATAATTCGAATATAAGATATATTATTGATAGATATCATTAATTATATCTTTAATTATTTATAGCTATCTTATATTCTAATTAGGATATCCTTAATTCATTTAAATATATCTCTAAATCGATTTATAGATATCCATAATTCATATTTAGATATCATTGATAGCATTTATTGATATTTTATATTACATTTATAAATATCTATAATTCAATTTAAGATATCCATAAATCGATTTATTTATATCTTTAAATAAATTATGGATATCCATAAATACCGTTTGCCATTTACTTTATATCAATGAAAGCTCGGATGAGGTCGAAAAAGCAGCCAGATCGGATTAGTAACACCAGAATTATGGCATTTGCTGAAAAATGCCATATTAAGACTTGTTTACACTCTAGCACCTTTATTTTGTATTTGATCTTACGAAACTTTGCCAGATTGTTAATATTAATGACAGCTCGGACGAGTTCAAAAACCAGCCACTAGTAACACTAGAGTTATTGCCCTTAACACGATCTGGCCTTCATTTTTCATGAAAAATGCCTCTTCTGATGGGTATTTTAGGACGACAACCTTAGATATAAGAGCCACTTTAGCATGTAGAGCGTCGACATGCCCTATTGGGCCTCTTGTTTTGTAAATAAAAGTATTCTGAAATCACCAGGTAATTGATACCATTATACATGTTATACGCACTATATATGATATTATAGATAACGCGAATATTGGGTCATACGATATGTTACTTTGTCTTTATAAATTTAACCGGTATCCGAATATTGACGACCATTAACGAGGAGATTGTTAATATAACCGGCTATGTTATTTTTTAAAACACTATCTTTTGACACAACAAACAGATCAGGACCCAAAATATCGGTAATAAGAATCACGAATGACCCAATATGTGTGCCTTTATGAATTATTTCTTGAATTGAGGTCAGAGAATATAAACTTTCTGGCATGATGAATTGTATAGCCCTGTGTATTCCACAGTAAGGGGAGTCCAACACATGCCATAACAGTATGACCTTGTTTTTTCCCGACTCCTCAATTTCCTGCTATGGGCGAATTTGTGTAACCAAGTAGCTCTGTATGGTGTCAGCCCATTGAACACAATGCAATATAGGCTATATTTGGAGATCAGTCACAAGTTCCACAACATTCGTTCGCTTAAATACACTTTTATTCTGTGTATTAAACACATTTGGCTAGCAAACGGTCCCATATCTGGAATAAAACACCGATTCAGTTTTTCAACATTTCGCGTCATTCATTCTCACTATGCGTATTTTGAAATAAACATCTGTCAAACCACATCTCTACCTAACCTTGTGCTTATACTCTCCAGACAAATAATCCTTACAAACACAGTAAAATACTTACTATTCATGACAACAGACATACTACTTTAACCTCAGGTTAGATTTAACAATGAAATAGAAACTAATCTTGGGGAAAACACATGCAAACTAGAAACGTTGAATTCTTTCAAGGAACTATTTCAGCACCATACGACCCGGAAGTACTCCTGACTGGTCTGACACCGTATGTCAACCAAATATTCAGCTCACTCCACAAGGCAGTCAGTTGCTTCATAAATGTTTTTATTTACTTTTTATAAAAAAAAGTGACTAAGAATACTACAATAATGTGGTACTGTTATCAATCGCATAAAAATAGAAAGAAGAAAGATTAGCTAGTTATATGTCAACATAAACCATTTTTACACATCTCAATTTCAACTAAAATAATATCAATTTCAACTAAAATAAAATTGTGTCTACACAGAACCGGTCAGGACATTATACTCAGGAATTAGAGTTTGTTATTAACAACAGGCTTGTCAACTATTTATTTGTTGGTGGGAGAAATAATGCAACATAAAATATGAAAACTTCGTACAAATGCGAAATAAAAGTATGCATTTTGACAATTTAGTTTAATCAACTAAAGACTTCGTGTAGAAATTATTTAAAAATTAAATGGCCTGCACATAGTAATTACAAGCTGATATGCATTGTTGTTTGACAACTCAAGACACATTCACTGTTTAGGTGATTTTGTGCTACCCCAGAGAGAGGGGAAGCATTCACAATCCGGGAACGCTGCCGAACTGTTACTATCAAATAGATTATTATGGTTCTTTAACATGTCCCGAGGATTCGGATACACCACCGGGGTAGTGTCTTGCATAAGGAAACACCAAAGCAACCCATTGGTGCAGTGAGGCCCTCTCGGAATCTCGGGATTCAGAGTCGCACATTCTTTCCTATGGGTTGAGTAATTGTAAAATGTATACAGTTAACATCTAAATCAATTTCTTTTATAAAAAATATTATAAATACAGCAGTATACCGGTTCTTAACTCAGTTAAGATACTGACAATGCCGACCGTGTTTTGACTAACACGTAATTATTGTAACAGATTCGATAGTTTTTCAGCTGGCTACTTATGGACAATTTCTTGCGTGTCAAGTATTTACAAGTTAAACTGTTATCAATACTTACCCTAGCACATTCTCGTTTTCTCACAACAGCCCGGACTGGCACTTCTAAACTAGGCCTATGCAGTTTCCGTACGTGTTGCCCAAAGAGGGTTGGCACTGCCGTCGCCTCTAATTCGGGTATACATGGCAGCCCATTTGATTGTTTCAACCTTGTCGTAAGGGTGAAGCTCTCTAGTTCAAAATGTTCCGAACACACCATCTGACTAGTCCTTGATTTACCTGGATCTGGTCCGTTCCAATCCGAGCCTCGCGAAAATTCCGTCCCTGTGTTTTTCAATGAAAATACCCATTTCGCCTTCAGTTTACCGTCTTTAGGGAATTGATGCAGGCTAACGAAAGGCGAACGTTGGTTAATACATCCCCAGCGACACATCTTGCCGGCATTTTTTTCAAATCAAACAAAAAATCACATGTTTTTCGGTATTCATTTTTAACAATCTACCTGCTCGCTGTTGTTTTCAACACTGATGACAGTATGGCGCGAGGACTTTCCGTGACGTCACACACCAGAAAAGTATTGGTGAAATTTATCTGTGCTCAGGTAAACCTTACCTGTCTATAAAAACCACATTAGACATCCCACGAACGAAATATTTTCAGAGAGTGATTTATATAGGTAGATAAATCATTTTAAAACGTCAAATCATAGAAATCCATGGGACCTTTAATGTTATGATTTCAGGAGGAAGTATCTTACGAAAGCAGTGTGCATCAGCCGTCACTAAGTATTCCAGAAGACACGGTGGCAAACCTTCGGTTGGTTATGTATTACACATCGATGACGTTGGGAAGTTATCATGCAAACTGCTTTGTGCTATAGTAGTGGAAGATTGGTATTCAAACAAACAAGCTTTGACGAAGGAACTTGCAGTTTCAATAAGTCGTATTTTAGATTTTAGCAGCAAGAAGGGTTTCACGTCAATAGCAATACCTCTTGACATTGGAGAAAAGGTGCCTGCCTTGGAATTTGGGAGATTGTGCTGTTACGCGATCCAAAGCCACCGTAGAAGTAAGAATAGGCTACAAACTATACACCTGTGTGTCACGGAGAGGAGAACCATACACAAGGTACTGAGTGTTGTCAGGACTACACTTGGCTTGGAGACAGAAGAGGAAGCTATGCCTGTGAACGATGCACATTTCCAAAATGCTGCAGATGGGGTTCGAGGATTCAAAGGTAGGCGATAAAGAAATCAGTAGTGTTATTACTTACTGGTCCTTTGGGATAATCAAGCCCAATCCTTAATGACTTTAAAGTAGAATACCGCTTAAGACGATGCTAGTGGGCGTTAGAGGTGTTGCACCTTTCATGAACAAACTCAATAAAAAGAAGACTACTGTTTTTTCTCTCGTGTGTTTTCCTGTGTTGTTTCAGTATTTGATACTTTGTTAATGATTTAATGTAGAAATTATGTAAAGATAGGTAATAATTGTGTCCCCCTTGTTGATGGTAAACATTTCCATTAACAGTAAATTTGTTACTATTTATGATCATTTACTTTCAGAAACAACTCCCTATTTGAAACGTGTGAAGGTAGAAGTGGTTACAGAATCACTAGCTGAGCAAAGGGTAATATTGATATACACCATACTGCAAATGTTTTGTCACCTTTAGACCATTTATTGTAATGATTAATTATGCAATCTATTAAAACCTACCTATATGTTACCTGTTACTGGTTAAGTTTTTTTATAACTTCTATACATGATTCTTTTAATTTTCAGGTGGATGCTATTGTGGCCGTTTTGGGCGCAAGCCTAGTTTTGAAATATGGTGCTATAACTCGATCTATCATTGACGCTGGTGGTCAGGAAATCCAAGATGAAATCAAAAAGGAATATCCATCTGGCATTGAACCATGTGATGTTATTAAATCGTCATCTGGAAATCTGCTATGCAAACTTATACTGTTTGGTCGTTTGCCTGCAAAGCATGAACGTTATGATATTGAACAGGTAAGTCAATACAACCGATATATCACAGTGAATATATATAACACCGATATATCACAGTGAATATATATGACACCGATATATCACAGTGAATATATATAACACCGATATATTGCAGAATATGTATATGACACCAATATCACAGTGAATATGTATAACACCGATATATCACAGTGAATATATATGACATCGATATATCACAGTGAATATATATAACACCGATATATCGCAGTGAATATGTATATGACACCGATATATCACAGTAAATATGTATATGACACCGATATATCACTGTGAATATGTATAACACCGATATATCACAATGAATATGTATATGACACCGATATATCACTGTGAATATGTATATGACACCGATATATCACTGTAAATATGTATAACACCGATATATCACAGTGAATATGTATATAAACCAATATATCACTGTGAATATAACCAATATAACACAATTAATTTACTGGTGTATAACTGGTATATCACGGTAGATGTAACCAACATATCGGTGCTTATAACCAGTATTTCGCTGTGAGTATATAACACCACCGATACATCACTGTGAATATAACTAATATTACAGTGAATATAACATATATTTTGTTGATTATTTCTAACATATCGTAGAATTATACCATAAACCACCGTGTAATACGTATACCGCAACGGATATACACATATCACAGTGACTATGTCATAGCATGTATCAGAGTGAGTATGGCACAGTGGATATTCTAATATAATTATCAAAGCTCAGTTTTATTAGGATTGTGTTCATTTACCCCAGTCACATAAGTTAGATCTCCGGATTATCACAATGACAGCATAGGTCTGTTTTTTTAAAGTATAACTGAGGAACAGTTGTAACTCTTGAGGTGTAAGAATATGGTATTATCATCTTTAATCTGAAACACATCTATAACGAACAAATCATTTTGCAAACGATGTATGATGGATCTAAAGAGGATATGTACATGCAAATGTATGATGTTTTGTATAGCACTTGACCTTCATTTTGTTTTATTTAATCCTTTGATATTTTAGTGTTTGAAGTTATTCATGAGAAACTGCTTCGAGCTCGCGAAGAAGCACAGAATCAGGTCACTCGCCTTTCCGGCAATAGCAACTGGAAATTTGGCATACCCACGTGACATGGTTGCAAGGGAGATGTTCAGAGCCGTGTACATGTATGCTGATAGATGTGGTGTCAGGAATGTAAAGTTTGTATTACACAACAAAGACAAAGTCGGAATGCAGGTAAATGAACCAGTTTGTAACCACGATATACGTAATTTATATAAAATTGTCATGGTTCGGGTTTGTTGCTATCTAATTCCAGCCAAAACTACAATGGTCCGTCTCAGTTAGATACCACAAACAATACAGTTATTAGTTATTCATATATGCATGCAGGTGTGTAAAGTCACGTTGTTAAAGGAAACTATGTATGTATTTTTCAAAATTTACGACGAGGCAAACATAATCTGATTTCTTGATATTGATAAAACTGAATATTGATTCCTGTTTTTAATCGACATTCACTGGTCGACTTAGCTTACAAGCAAACATTGTAAAATAACAACAGCAATGCAACTAAATGTTGTTTCATATTTGAAATTGCTATGGCTTATAGTGGTATATCGTATCTGTCTAACTACTTCCTTCCCGAACCTGTTTGGTAACTGTTGGTTTTCGTCGGTGATTTTCATCTCTGGCTACAACCGGCATAGATTTGTCGTACTTTTGCTGGCATGTAACTTTTACTATTGTTTGGGGCACTTTCGGCCAATGCTTTTTCAACATTTACATGACCACACGATCAATTATAAAATACATACACAAATTACATCTCATTGTAACTGCCATTTTTAGTGATAGATCAAAAATAGTTTTGGATATCGGTTGAGAAATAAATATTTTACAGTCAAAATACGATTTATATGGCTTTTCCCAGGTAAAGTCATTGTTGTTGGTACAGAAAATTAGATCTTAAATAACTTTAGTAAGCTTAAATATTTCGCAATAAAACCTTTAGGCTGTCTTAATTTAGATGAGTCCATCACATTCAAATTATATTTGGAGAGCAGTTCTAAACAAAAACAATATTTTTTTCCAATATTTGATGGAGCAGCATTTTGAATTGAAAGTGTCATATTAAAAATAACTTTCGCGTTCAATTTTTCAATTCTCAACCGATTTCAAAAATTAAGGTATTTTTATTGACCACTAAAACTGTCTGTTTCACTGATAACGTATTAAGATACTAAAGAAAGTGTGTCAGAAAAGTAAACAACAAATCCTTTTGGCAGAAACAAGCGCCACACCAAAACAGCAATTTAACTAAATCTAAACGAGTATCAGCTAGAGAAAAAATATTGGTGTGTTCAAAAAGGTGACCCTGTGTTTATCTTTAATTGTTGGATTGTTTTTTTGAAACAGGTGTTCAAAGGCTTCAAACATGTCTATAAAACAGAACTGAGTCGTATAACCAAAGGTCAGTTGAATTTTTACAAAAAGTCGTAATAATAATACACCCTGATATGAAAACTTACCCTTTATATTTAAAGTTTAATATCTCACGACACAGATACAGGCGCAAACACTATAATGGATTACACAAGACTTTAAAGTTCGCTGCATGGTTATGAATATCGAAAAATAATCAAAGCTTGACCATCAGCTTTCCATGTAATGCAGATCTAACACCAACGACAGTATAGAATTTCAGAAATTGTAGAATTTGAATTTTAATAGGTAGCTATTTTCAATACGTTGACCGTTCAAGACGCAAAGAAATCATGGATTAGCCTACACATTTTTGGAAGTGTGTTTTTGATAATAAAAAAAACACTTCTATGCGAAAATATGGTAACTATGTAGTGCACTAGGTAGAAGGGCGATTTCAGCATATCGATAGTAAACGGTTTGTTATATGGTGTTTAACATCATGTTCAATATATGATCTCCCGCCATTCGTAAGAATCGACTCTTCCTCACCTACAAGTCGAGCTCCCAATGGGTTCGAACCCGCAGCGATGGAGGGTAAACGGGGAACTAAACTGAAGAATAAGGTACTATAGTTTAATGTTGAGCCCTCGATATATGACTTATGGGATGACAAGCTGTCCGTCGTCCGTCCGTCGTCCATTAAGTTTTGCCTTGTGAGCACTCTAGGGCCTTCATTATTAATCGTATTTTTACGAAACTTTGCCAGTGTCTTTATATCAACGAAAGCTCTAAAAAGTTTGAAAAACAGCCAGATGGGATTAGTTTCACCGGAGTTACGGCCCTTGTTTTGCTAAAAAAAATGCCATATTAAGCCTTGTGAACACTCTAGCACCTTCATTTATTATTTGATCTTTACCAAACTTGCACAGATTGTTAATATCAATGAAAGCTTCGACAAGTGCGAAATGCAGCCAAATTGAATTCTTATCACCGGAGTTACGGCCCTTGTTATTTTCTGAAAAATAACTTTTTCTGTTTTGTAAACACTCAAGCACCTTCATTTATTATTTGATCTTTACCAAACTTGCAAAAAATGTTAATATCAATAAAAGCTTGGACAAGTTCGAAAACCAGCTAAATCGGGTTAGTAACACCAGAGTTATGCCCTTGTTTATGCCCTGAAAAACGCCATTTTCTGCCTTGTGAACACTCTAGCAGCTTCATTTATTATTAGCTCTACTGACCAAAGGCCAGCAGAGCTTATGGGATGACGAGTTGTCCTTCGTCCGTCCAATTTCACCGGAGTTATGGCCCTTGTTTTGCTGAAAAATGCCATATTAAGACTTGTGAACAATCCAGCACCTTCATTTATTATTTGATATTTACTAAAATTGCACATATAGTTAATATTGATGAAAGCTCAGAAAAGTTCGAAAACCAGCCAGATCGGACCGGTAACACCGGAGTTATGGCCCTTGATTTAGTTAAAAATACAGTAAGACGATAGTGCCTTCATTTTTCATCCGATCTTTACCAAACTTTGAAAGACAGATTGTTAATATCAATGAAAGCTTGGAATAGTTAGAAAATCACCTATATCGGAGTAGGAACACCAGAGTTATGTGCCTTTGAATTATTGAAAAATGCCATTTTCAGCCTTGTGAACACAAGCGTTCACCTTCATTTTGTATTCGAACTTTCCCAAAATTGGCCAGATGGTTGATATCAATGAAAGCTCAGACGAGTTTAAAAACCAGCCAGGTCGAACCAGTAACACCGGAGTTTTTCAGTTTTTGGTAATGTACACTGGAAACCCCAGGGCTGTTTCTCTTTTTCTTTTTTTTTCATAAGAAACCTTGTTTCATGGGTTAAAATAAGTTTTATAGCACAATGGCGTTGCTTGTGCAGTGTGGCGGCAGTAAAACGTCTCCCCGCGCTTGCAATCAGTACTGTTATTCATTCGATCTTTGGAGATCGCTGAGCCCGATACTTATATTTAGTTATCGGTGGTACATTTTCATTTTTTTGTTTTCTTACTTAATTTTTGATTCGGTGGTTCCACTACTCCGACCGATAAAAGGGTCTGGGTATTGTTTAAACACTTATAGGATATGTTGTCTGCTTTTTAATTTAGTCTTTTGGCTGTTACTTGTGATACGCAGGCTTCATAACCGCTGCTCCCAACTAAATTCCATTATGTTTATTTCGCTCTTCGGGGCATTTAATTTTATTAGATACTGGGACCATACGCCGTACGACATGGGGAAGTATATAACTCCATGTCCACCGCCGTATGCATGCCATCTTCGGGATGGTTAAAATTGTGTACTATTGATTTTATGAATATTGAGTTCTGCTCAACCCGGGGCTAGAGGGCGTGAGCGGTAGCTAGCATATTTCACTACCGCTCATGAACAGTCTCAATCAAACCGAGACTGCAATATTTCGTATGTGTCGTGCTCGGCCGTTTCCAAAGGTCCATTATCATACTCTTTTTTTTTTTCTTTTTTTTTTTTTTTAAATCTTTTCATAATATCTGAATTTTTTATTATTATTGATTTTATAGTCGTTTTTTTTTTTAAACAGTTCATTTTTCTTTAATTGGGAGCTTAGCGGCCCTTGTTGGATCAGTTTTACATAGAGATATAGGGAAGAATTTCAAAAATCTTCTTCTCTGAGACTACAAGAGATAAAGGTTTAATACTTTTTGTAAATTATCAGCCAATTTTGTTCAAAGTTGACCCTGGTGTCAAATTTTGCCCTGTCCCAGGGGTCACAGTTTTACATAGACTTATATAGGGAAAAACTTCAAAAAGCTTCTTCTCTGAAACTATAAGAGCCAAAGGTTTAATATTTTGTTTTTACCATCAGCTTATTGTCCTCTACCAAGTTTGTTCAAATGGTGACCCTAGTGTTAAATTTTGCCTAGCACTAGGGTCACTGTTTTACATCGACTGATACAGGGGAAAACTAAAAAAATCTTCTTCTCTAAAACTGCAAGAGCCAACAGTTTAATATTTTGTATTTACACTCAGCTTATGGTCCTCTACCAAGTTTGTTCAAATGGGGACCCTGGGGTCACATGTCAAACTTTGTTTTATATGTTTTTATTAACGAATGTTTGATTTGTTATAAAAGCTAGTCAAACTTGAGCCAAATACATCCCTCCCCCTATATAAGACACTTTATAAAAAACTAGTTTGACGATACTGCCGTATCGGAAAAACAATCCTTCTATACACCCCCACCCCCACCCCCACCCCACCATGGAAACCATATAGCAAGAAGAGCGATACAGGACCTCTTTGGCCTCTTGTTTAATTATGTATTGATGTAAATGAAACAAACACACACTGTTGAAGTTCGACGGCACAACACTGGATAATACAGTTAAAACTGCACACTTTTTGTTCTTTGCTCTTTTTATGATATTTCCGAAATTCCTTTCCACCAAACATTATGTTTATGACAAGTTTCAAAAAGTATGACTTCAGTTAATGAATAGTTCATGCTTTGGATATCTGAAGATGGTGGAGATCACAGTTCATACATTTCTTGCGAGCTTTTAAATATACGAGGAGCGTTCATTATATAATGCAACTAGCCGTCGTATTCACGTTGTATGAGGTTTACACACGAAATTTGAAAATGATCTCATAGAACGAACCTTCAGTGACACTTCTGAAAATTTTATTAAAATCAGTGAAGATATAAGTCTATGGCGACTGTTTGTTTGGGACCTATTCATATACACTGCCTTAAAAAGCGGCAGAAAAGTTTAATGAATTTGCATAGGTCGTAATGTTGAATTCATAAAGAAATGCAGTTTGCAGCAAAGTGATTTATTCAAACTTTTGTTGTAACTAGAAGTATGTGTAAATATTACTTAAACGATGTTTTCAATACAAAACATCGATATAGTCCAAGGCAAGAAATGCCGTTTTCTTGGAAATATAAAAGTCCTGAAAATATCAAAATACAATAAAAATAATGGTCAAAATCCTTTTGAAGATATGACGGAAAATGGTTTTAAATATATGGGTAACGAATTGAACGGATACTATAAAATCAACAATTTTAGTTACAACGCTCCAAAAATATTAAAGCCTTAAGTTGTTCTTCGCTTTTTTAGCATAAGATTTAAGCTAATTTTTTTCCGCACTGACAACATTTAAGGAGCAATAAACCCAAAAATAAACACATTACAAATAAAAACTACTAACATTTTCATCTGGAAGATATAAAAGTTTGTGGTTTAGGCAAACAAACCCCATATTGGCCGTCGAAATCAGATTTTTAGTCAAAATAGTCTTTCCGTTTTTGGCGTGTTCAGTATCATTTACATATCTTAAAAAATGCCCTCTAAACACATTTTTTAATGGATGGAAGTATCTAAAACTTGATAAATTAATGGGGAAAGTTCATTTTAACATAATCCGTATCAATAACTACAACAATGGACCATAATTAAATGTTAGGACCATAGTTGCATTATATAATGAACGCCCCTCGTAAGTTCTTATTAAACAAATAAATGTGCTGAGTTTATTTGTGACTTTCCATTTACGGAGTTTACTTTCTAATAAAAAATTTTTTTATATAAAAACAGACTTAAGTAAGGCTAGACAGAAGATCGTCATCAAACTTGGAGAGTGGAAAGGAGCAGTTGAAATTGTAAAAGAAATCTGTGAAAGTGACCTTTCGGACATAATAATCTGTCATGGACGGCCTAAGAAGGCAGAACACACAGGTAGCAGGATACACGCACGTGTTTTCGTTGTTGATTTACTGAATAATACATGCATCTCATGTGCTTTCGTTGTTGATTTATTGAATAATACATGTATAAATAAAACATGTTTTAATTAAGTTATAAGTACTGTTATTCATTCGATCTTTGGAGATCGCTGAGCCCGATACTTATAGTTAGTTATCGGTGGTACATTTTCAATTTCTGTTGTTTTCTTACTTAATTTTTGATTCGGTGGTTCCACTACTCCGGCCGATAAAAGGCTCTGGGTATTGTTTAACCACTCATAGGATATGTTGTCTGCTTTTTATACGCAGGCTTCATAACCGCTTCTCCCAACTAAATTCCATTATGTTTATTTCGCTCTTCGGGGCATTTCATTTTATTAGATACTGGGACCATACGCCGTACGACATGGGGAATACGTTAAAGAAGGATAACTCCATGTCCACCGCCATATGCATGCCATCTTCGGGATAGTTAAAATTGTGTGCTGTTGATTTTATGAATATTGAGTTCTGCTCAACCCGGGGCTAGAGGGCGTGAGCGGTAGCTAGCATATTTCACTACCACTCATGAACAGTCTCAATCAAACCGAGACTGCAATATTTCGTATGTGTCGTGCTCGGCCGTTTCCAAAGGTCCATTATCATACTCTTTTTTAACATGTACAGTATACGTTTTTATGATTCATATTTCTCGATAGGCTTATATATACAAGTATATGTGCCACAGTGTGGTCTTCATTAAGAAATACCTTCAATGTGGAATTTAGTTGCACTGTGTTATGACTACATATTTTGGTCCATCTGACAGTCCACTGTTATATAAATGTTCGCTTTCAGATATGTGTCTTGATATCCGAACTGTTCGTGTTAGAAAGAGTGACACAACACGTTTCACCAGAGAAGTCCTATTCGTGGAAGTTGAGGCAAACGCTGAAATAGAAAGCATTGTCGTTGAAGCATACAGGGTGGCTTTGAAATACGCCATAGCCACTCGGAATGCCCAGCTTGTGACTATAGATATGAGAGAGTGTAAGACGTTTTCCTAATATACACAGAAAAAAGATGTATGCGCTTATGTGATAGCGTCTTGTATTTGTTTGTCAACATATTCATGTTTTAAGTAAATTGTATAATAATACATTGGGTTGATATTATTGGATTTTCGTTAAATATGGTTGAACGTTTTGTTTCATTAAGATATTGAGTTCAGCCATAAGCAGAACCGGTATTTGCATTACATAGTTATCGGCATTAATACAATAAACTACTCACTAGCAAATTGTATTCAAATTTCACGAACATTTGTGTATAGATTGTTGTACCATATGGATGCGGAATGAGGTCGAATATGCGCATACTTGACCCATGCTAACAGAAGTAGGTATAACATCAAATATTCGCAGAACATATTCAACCGAAATAGGCATTCTAAACAAACAACAATCACAAAGATGAATAGAAGCGAAGTATGCGATACCACACAAAAAAGGATAAAAATATCGGACAGGGAAAGCAGCATTCAAAGACGACAGTCAACCACAAAACACAAAAACAAACACGCAAACAGACAAACGAAAAGACAAAAGTAATAAAAAATGCAAACGACATCACAAACACAAAAGGGTTGACAATAGGGCTACCGCCTTGGAACGGTCAGTGGCAAAGTAGGCCACTGGGGGTTTAAACCGGTTCTAGGGTGCACCAAACCTCACACTTACCCTACTGTCATCCCATTAAAACAGGACAGTGTAAATAAAGAAATCCCCGCCATGATCTTATCTCTAACCAACAAGGCAGCATCAATAGGCAATATAAGTAAAACACAAATATGCTCGTGTAAATATAATACAAAAAAACAATAGCCTAGAAAGCCACAATGAAGGTACTCAATGACTTTGCAGAAGCCAGAGCAGTAAGAGAATAAACCATTAAGGGCACGACAAGAAAGATCATGGACAAACATCAAACGCCACCGTCCCAATGGGCTTTAGGTAGGCATCATCACAGGTCCACAGCATGTCCGGTCATCGTACAATTAAAGAGGAAAGAGCATAGTGGCGAACTGTAAAAGGGTCCACCACCAAGCATGCAGTACGTTGCAAAATGATAGGGTCATAACCTCTTTTGATAAACTTTTTAACAAGTTTAACAAAAGATAGTATGAAAGTGATCATGACCAAGAATCTTACGAAGTTTATAAATCACATCACCATAGAAGTCAGGTTGTGATAGTCCTTGTCGCAGAAGAGTCCTTAAATTACATTTATATTTGGAAAGAAGATCAGGGTTACGAAAATAAAATTTTGCAAAGGTTTTACGAAGTTTATGGTAACGGTAACCCTGATTGAGTAACTTTTTAGTTATACAAAGATTACGAATATTAAAGTCCTCAACTCGAGTACAAGCTCTAGAAAAACGAATAAGTTGAGACAGATACACCCCATAAGAAGTTGCTCGGGGAACATCCCCATCCAAGTGGGGATAATTAACAATGTCAAAATTAAAATCATCTCTCTTGTCATAGATTTTGCTAATTATTTTACCATTTTCAATCGAGAGATCTAAATCAAGAAAAGAAGCGTTATTATCAGATATATTTTCTTTATTAAGCCGAAGTTCTTTAGGATAAATATTATGAACCATAGTTGGAAAGAAAGGGTTGTCAATGTTCAGTATGTCATCCAGATACCGAGAGGTGTCATTAAAAGCTTCAATAACATCTGCCTGGTTATCTGGTGAAAGACTCATTTTGAAATCCCTTTCATAGCAAAATAAAAACAAATCTGCGACAAGTGGTGCACAGTTCGTACCCATAGGGATACCAACAATTTGTCTATAAACGGTGGTACCATACCTGACGAAAATATTATCTAATAGGAAGATGAGTGCTTCACAAACTTCATAGCAAGTCCACATAGTATAATTGTCTAAACTGCCGTTAGTGAAAAACGCTTTAATATTATTACATGCCAAAAATGTAGTATTTTCTCTAGCGAATGTTTTTTGAATAAGAGAAATTAGCTTGTCTTTAATAAGATGATGTGGTAAGGTTGTATATAGTGTAGAAAAGTCATAGGTACTTAATGATGAAACTTGACCTTTATTGAAAATTTTATCAAGAACGTCTCCTGAATTTTTTTTAGACCAAAATAAATTAATCCCAGAGTTTTCATAAGTTTTATCACAATATAGTTTAACGTGATCTTTAACGGCAGTAAGACAAGAAGTTAAAAGTTTGGAGATGTTTGTTGTCGTGCAGGCACTAGAATTAGAAATAAAGCGAGCCTTATATGGATTTTTATGTAATTTAGGAATCCAGTACATGGTAGGCAGTTTATTTTGCTTATCGCTTACACCAGCCTTGAAAGTAGTGCACCGAGTGATATGTGCGGAAACAACCCATAGGTTGACAATAGGCTTACCGTTTTGAAACAAACTATTGTCAAACGTTTAAACAAGTTGGATACAATGATATGATACGAGGCTCTGTCGAATATCATATTTTTATCACTTAACATCCACGATAAATACTAGTCCACGTGAAAGTTGATAATTGACCTAGTATACGTCGCAGTTTTGTGCATGAAATCATGATGTCTTTCGTTGTTATACATGACGGCATATATGTTATGCGGCTTTAACGTTCTTTACATGCATTTTATGAAATGGGATTTCAAATATTAATACTGTCTGAACGTATCGCAGAAATGGCATACAGACAAAAGCGACTAAACGTTTTACTGTATATAAACGCAGGACTTGATTCGGTCCACATTTGCATCCTAATACACTAGTTTTTTTATGCTATTGAAGTCATAGTTTTATTAAAATTCCAGGAACGGTGGTACTAGTATGTGATAAAATGACACCTCAACGGGTAGCTGATTAAACGTCAGAGGTAGTAGTAGGAAATGCAATACCTCAATAAGCAATCAGCATTGTGTATGTAAGATTTAGATTTTCCCATCAATACCTTTGATGTGACATCAGTTAACAGTTTAGGTGTCATCCAAAACGCCAGAAAACGTGCAAAACAAAAATGCAATAGATTTAAGGGATACGTGCTAAGATGTTCAGCCTGAAACGTTATGTAGGTGGTTTTGCGATCTGAGAATTTCGTTTTCGGCAATGCGGTTTTAGCATGTTTATCATCAGTCTAATGCTTTTCCATTTTGTAGACGACTTCCAAATCGATTACTTTTCGGTCGGTTATTTTAGACGTTAACCAATGGAGTAACGCGTTACATTATGCTTGCATTAGAATATGTTAATTATTTAAACCAATGCTGCGTTCAAAAAACGCTCCAACAACACCTATAAAAACAGTACGAAGCTGCACATTTTCTTTGATATTGAGAGTTGGACATATAACGTTACCATTGATAGAAAGGTCGAACAGGAAATATAGCATTCACAGAATAAAACCAACCAAAAACACGCACAAAAACAAACAACAAATACAAGAATAAAAAGCAAGGTATATGACATCATAAACATAAAGGGATTGACAATAGGACTACCGCCCTACGAACGGTCAGTGGCAAAAAAACTGGGTATCAATGATCTTCAAGGCCCTTCCATCAGGTAATTGATCTGGCACAATATGAAACCGCTGGAAATATTTTATTTCTTGGGTTATGGCTACCAAAAGCGACTTCATGGGAAAAACATAACATTATATTGCTTTTTATTTCAGGTCAAACTTATGGCATTGTATCGACTCTATCCGAGATCCTAAACATACTTGCAGCAATTTTAGACAAGGCAAATATTGTTGAAAAGGTGCAAATACTTGTCGAAGCAATCCACATGCAGGATTTGTTAATGAATGCTCACACGCAAGAAAGCAAAGCAAAGAAAAACACAGGGATGCTCGGTACTTGGATTCCAGCAGCAGGTTAATTCTCTTTCGCTTTTATAATTTTTACACATTTTAAACTTTTATAAATGTAAAAACATAGTTTGCGAGCGTGATAGGGTGCAACTTTTTAACATAATCTTCTTGTCATCCAAACATGCCAAAATTCGGGTCGCAAAATAACAGAATTCTCAATACAGTTATTGTTTTCACATTTTCGTTCATTTTCTTGTTGCAAGTCTCTATTTCTGTATACTCTAAATGTTATTATAAACACTTAGAAAGTATTTTGTGGCTATATTTAAAGGCACTTTCAATAAATATGGCGAAATATCATGTGTATGCTAATGATTAATACATCAAATTGTGGTTTTGCGTGAATGTCATGTTATGCACCTTGTATGACCTCTCATGAACTGCTACTTTCTCTCTTATTTGTTGCTTCCAATGGATCCACTGTTCAGTATGTATTGACATTCACACTACCATTTGTTTAGTGATGTGTGGCAGCGTAAAACGTCTTCCGGACTGCATATTAGTAGTGTTATTCCTTACTTGTCCTTTGGAATTATCGAGCCCGCAGTTTGTGGCTTTAAAATAAAATACCGCTTATTGGGGCGTCATAGTTGTTTCACCTAATATAACCTCTCATAAACAGACACGGTAAAGCAGGTATGAAAGTAAACAGTTAAGCTAGTACTCACAAAACACAGCCAACCAAAAACACGCATTCAGAACTAATAGCAATCACAACAAATTAATAGAAGCAAAGTATATGACACCATAAACAAGAAAATGTTGACGATAGGGGAACCGTCTTTGATCAGCTGAAACAGGCCGCTGGGTGTAACTGGGCATTAAAACAGGTTCTAGGATGCAGCATACATCACTCCTACCGTACAGTAAGCGTAAAATAGCTTACGGAGAAATAGCATTATATCTGGATAGGAACTGGAAACATAGTTTAAAATAGTTATGGGGGATTAAACACGAAGTTATCACGGAAATAAAAATAGGGTTTTAATACACTCCTAGAACGTTTTTTCTTACCAGGCACATTCTTTCCCATTTTCCATCAGTTTTTCCGACTAAACATTTTATATATTGTATATGCAAACCATACCTTGTAATTCGACGTGCTAAAACTACACATCAGCAGAGAAATAATTCTCGCTATGTTGATTAAAATATATTTATGGTCGGCGTGTTGTTTTTCTTTGTGTTTTTTTCAAAACTTGTTCGACATTCTTTCTACAGATTTATTTTGCTTCCCGAACAGTTGCTCACATGTAAGGAATGCACTAGCATTACAACTCACATAAACAGTTCAGTTCTACCGTGTGTAATGTTGCGTTACAAAAGTCAAGAACTCAAAATAAACTATTCAATGCTAACTTATAAAATGTGCAATAAACGTCATGTTTCATTTAAAAGTACTGATGACTTCTCTACACTATATACAACCTTACCACACCACCTTATCAAAGACAAGCTTACTGGTCTTATTAAACAAACTTTCGCTATTTAAAAAACTACATTTTTTGGCCTGAAGCAATATTAACGCATTTTTTACTAACGGCAGTTTAGACAATTACACTATGTGGACTTGCCAGTTTGTGAAGCACTCATTTTCCTATTAGATCATACTTTCGTTAGGTATGGAACTACCGTTTAAAGACAATTTTTTTGGTATCCCTATGGGTACGAACTGTGCACCTGTTGTCGTAGATTTGTTCTTGTATTGCTATGAAATAGATTATCATCCGATACTCTAGATACTCAGGCAGTCAATGAGTACTTAGTGGCTTTCTATGTTTTTGTTTTTTTATATTATATATATACTGAACAAAAATAGAAAAGTCCCCAACTTTTAGACACAATGAAATTATATTTTATTTAATCTTATATGCCAATACCTTTGTTAAAGGTCAGCACTGTCATGAAAACAATTTTCTTTGAATAAAACTTGTGGGCAAACTTATTCCCCTTGATTTGGTTTAAACAGCATTTCCGGGTCTTGTGGTTAAAACTTTGAGTTAACATAGTTTTGTTATATTGAAATAAACAGAGATTGACCTCATCACCACCAAAACAGAGGAAAGACGCTGATCTTTTCACTCATTTTTGCGCCATACAGCTTTCAAGAACGAATATTTTCAGATTACCTCCCTTTTTAATAGAAATATAGTGATTTCGCAATTTGAATAAAACATGTTTTAGCAGCAACAGACAAACTTTGGTTTTTGATAAATATTAATATTGATCAGAATGATTGAGTGATAAGTATAAAATGATGACATTGTATCCAGATTGGTTTACAAAGTGTAACAAAGACAATCCTATGCAAATCTCAGCTTAAAAGAGGGACATGATCATTTATCTGTTTTTGTATTAATATAAGCACGAGCATCTTTGTGTTTTACTTATATTGCCTATTAATGCTGCCTTGTTGCTTAGAGAATAGTTCATGGCGGGATTTCTTTATTTACACCGTCCCGTTTAATTGGGATGGCAGTATGGTAAGTGTGAGGTTTTGGTGTTCCCTGGAACCTGTTAAAAAACCCAGCGGCCTTTTTGCCACTGACCGTTCCAAGGCGGTAGCCCTACTGTTAACCCTTTTTGTGTTTGTGACGTCATATGCCTTTATTATTACTATTGCCATTCTTGTTTGTCTTTTTGCGTGTTTTGCGGTTTACTGTGTTCTGTGAAAGCTGTGTGTGTATTTCTAAGGATTATAGTCCCTCCACCTACGACAGGCGTCCTACCTGACGATTATAGGCACAATGTCTGGACTTTTATCTGTGTGTTGTTGTGTGATGTGATGATATGTCTACTTGAAGCAGCGAACTCAATGGTTTCTTTATAGTGCTGCCACACTGGAATACCACGCCGTAGTAGACATGATACCCCCACCCGCCAGTCACATTATTCTGACACTGGTCAATCAGTCGCAGCACTACCCATTATTTGCTCGTCAGGCAAGGGTTACAAGTGACTACTCCATTTTTAAAGTCTTTGGTATGACGCGGTCAGGGGACTCGAACCCACGACCTCCCGAATGCAAGGCAGACGCTATAACCACTACACCACAATGCTTCGGTCTGTGAAAGCTGCATTTCCTGTTCGATTTTTATAATTACTTTACTTATATTGCCTACTAATGCTTGTTAAGAGACCAAAGGCCAGCAGAGCTTATGGGCTGGCGAGTTGTCCGTCGTCGTCTGTCATCGTCCGTTAACTTTTGCATTGTGAACACGATAGGGCCTTCGTTATTAATCGGATCTTTACCAAACCTTGCAAGGGTCTTAATATCAATGAAAGCTCGGAAAGGTTTGAAAAACAGCCAGATCGGACTAGTTTCACCAGATTTATAGTCCTTGATTTGCTGAAAAATGCCGTATTTAGCCTTGTGAACATTCTAGTACCTTCATTTATTATTTGATATTTACAAACTTTCACAGATTGTTAATATCAATGAAAACTCGGAAAATTCGAAAACCAGCTAGATCGAATCAGTAACGCCAGATTTACGGCCCTTGTTTAGCTGAAAAATGCCATTTTCTGCCTTTTGAACACTCTAGCACCTTCATTTATTATTTGAGCTTTACCAAACTTTCAAAGATTGTTACTATCAATGAAAGCTCAAAAACTTTCTAAAATCAGCTAGGTAGGATCAGTAACTCCAGAGTTATGGTCCTGGTTTTTCTAGGGGGAAAATGCCGTTTTCTAGCTTGTGAATACTCTAGCACCTTCATTTATTATTTGATCTTGACCAAACTTGCATATATTGTTATCATCAATGAAAGCTCGAAAAAGTTCGAAAACCAGTCAGATCGGATTAGTAACACCAGAGCTCTGGCCCTTGTTTTTTTATGAAAAAAATAGCATTATCTTCCTTGTGAACTCTCACTCTAGCATCTTCATTTATTATTTGATCTTTACCACATTTTGCCTGATTGATAATATCAATGAAAACTGGGAGAAGTTCGAAAACCAGCCGGATCGGACCAATAACACCAGACTTATGGCCCTTGATTTTTCTTAAAGACCGACTAGGGGTATAAAAAGGAGGCAATGGTGGTAGGAGTGTTTTCCCTATTTTTCAAAACATTCTGGGAGATATTTTATAAAATAAAAAAACAGCCATATCGGTTGAGTAACACCGGAGTTATGGTCCTTGTTTTTTCTGAAAAATGCCGTTTTTCGCCTTGTGAGAACACTCTAGCACCTTCATTTATTATTTGATCTTACCAAACTTGCAAACACAAGCGTTCATTTAGTGCAGTGTGGCGGCTGTAAAAAGACTCCCCGTGCTACGAATCAGTAGTGTTGTTTTTAGAGTCATTTGCGACCAACGAGCCCAATATAGGTGGCTTTGAAGTAGAATACCGCTTAAGCCGGTGCTAGGGGGTGTGAGAGGTGTTGCTTCTTTCATTACTTCTCATGAACAGACTCAATAAAACCGAGTCTGCTGCTTTATTCTCTTAATTGTGTTTGTTGCTCCCAAAGGATCACCTTTATCAGTATTTATTTGCACATATAGTTCATATTGATGAAAGCGCGGACAAGTTCGAAAACCAGCCTGATCGGACTAGTTACACTAGAGTTATGACCCTTGATTTAGTTAAAAATACTAGTTTGCCTCTTTAAGACGATAGTGCCTTCATGTTTCATCCGATCTTTACCAGACTTTAAAATATTGTTAATATCAATGAAAGATTGGACTAGTTCGAAAAGCACCTATATCGGAGCATGAAAACCAGAGTGATGTGCCCTTGAATTATTGAAAAATGCCATTTTCAGCCTTGTGAACACTCTAGCGCTCACCTTCATTTTGTATCCGATCTTTCCTAATCTTGGCCAGAGTGTTGATATCAATGAAAGCTCAGACGAGTTTGAAATCCAGCCAGGTCAAACCAGTTACACCGGAGTTATGGCTCTTTTTGGATTGAAATCTCACTGGAGACTTTTTTTTCTTTTTTTCTTTTTTTTTTTCATAAAAAACCTTGGTTCATGGGTTAAATTTTTTTATTATTATATTCTTTTTTTAATTTATTGTTTTAATTTTTAATTTTTTAAATATTTCCATATTTTTTTATTTATTTTTTAGATTTTGTTTTTTAGATGTTTTTCCTCATAAACCTTCGTTCCTTTTTCTTTAATTGGGAGCTTATAGGCCCTTGTTGGATCAGTTTTACGTAGAATTATAGGGAAGAACTTCAAAAATCTTCTTCTCTGAAACTACAAGAGATAACGATTGAATGATTTTTATATATTTGACCCTGGTGTCAAATTTTGCCCCGTCCCAGGGTTCACAGTTTTACATAGACTTATATACGGAAAAACTTTAAAAATCTTCTTTTCGGAAACTATAAGAGCCAAAGGTTTAATATTTTGTATATACCATCAGCTTATGGTCTTCTACCAAGTTTGTTCAAATAGTGACCCTGGGGTCACATCTCAAACTTGGTTTTATGTGTTTTATTAACAAAAGTTTGATTTGTTCTAAAAGCTAGTCAAAGTTGAGCCAAATACATCTCTCCCCCAATATTAGACACTTTATAAAAAACTAGTTTGATACTGCTATATCTGGAAAGCAATCCTTCTATCCCCCACCCCACCCCACCCCACTCTGGACACCATATAGCCAGTAGAGCAATACAGGCCCTCTTGGGCCTATTGTTTGAATTGTATGAACCAATGGGTGCATCAAGGTCTCAGATTTTGTCTCCGCCCACTGGGGCCCCCTTGGGGATAATTGGATCAAAGATCAGAAAAAATACGTATCTTGTCCAATTCTAATGGTGTAGGGACTCGAGGCATTACATATACAATAAATACTGAAAAAAGGGGATCCTTTGAAAGCAACAAACACAAACAAGAGATAAAGTAGCAGACTCGGTTTTATTGAGTCTGTTCATGACAGGTAATGTAACGTGCAACACCTCTCATGCCTCCTAACACCGGTTTAAGCGATATTCTACTTTAAAGCCACAAAGAATAGGCTTGGTGATCTCAAAGGACCAGTAAGTAATAACACTACTGATTTGTAGTCGGCGACTTTTTACGGCCCCACGCAGCGCTAAAAAACGCTAGTGTGAATGTCAATAAATATTGAAAATGGGATCCATTGGAAGCAACAAACACAAACAAGAGATAAGGTAACAGACGCGGTTTTATTGAGTCTGTTCATGCGAACTAATTAATGTAAAGTGAAACATATCTCACGCCTCCTAGCACCGGCTTAAGCGGTATTCTACTTTAAAGCCACAAAGATTGGGTTTGATGCTCTCAAAGGACCAGTAAGTAATAACACTTCTGATTTGTAGTCGGTGTGTCTTTTTACAGCTGCCACACTGCACTAAAAAACGCTAGTGTGAATGTCAATAAATACTGAAAAAAGGGGATCCTTTGAAAGCACAAACACAAACAAGAGATAAAGTAGCAGACTCGGTTTTATTGAGTCTGTTCATGCGAGCTAATTAATGTAAAGTGCAACACCTCTCACGCCTCCTAGCACCGGCTTAAGCGCTGTTCTAAAAAAGCCACAAAATCCTCCTGCATATAGAGGGCCCTCTACATGTGTACAATTTGGGGAGCTTGCAGTAATTTACTATTACAGAGTTTGGGCCTTGTGACGCTAACTCCTTCTACACCCTTTGAGATCTCGCGTTCATGTATGGTGTATTTCTTAGTTAGGGTGTGTAAATGCGCAATAAGGTCATTGATTTTGGCTCTGCCACTGGTGCCCACTGACGGGGTAATCGGGTCTAAAATCATAAGAAAATACTCATCTTGTCCAGATGTGAATGGTTACGATTCTAGTTTGGCAAAGTCATTTAGGGACTCAATGCACAACATATATAAAACTGGTTTTGACCTCCAGCATAAAGGGGCCCTCTACAGGGGTACACCTTCGGGAACTTGCAGTAATTTACTTCTACGAGTTGTGGGCTTGTTACGTTAATTCCTTCTATACCCTTTGAGATTTCAAGTTCATGTTTGGTGTATTTCTTAAGGATTTGTAGATGCGCAGTAAGTTTTCATATTTTGGCTCCATCCTCGAGGGCTCCATAGAGGGAAAGCAGGTAAACAAAAACACAACAAAGTACATATATTGTCCAAATGTGAATGCATTTGATTCTAATTTGGTATGGTCATTTAGGGAGTATATAAAACGGATGTCATCACTGGGTCACAATTTGGGGAACTTGCAGTAATTTACTATTACGAAGTTTCCGCCTTGTGAAGCTAACTCCCTATATACTCTTTGAGATATCAAGTTCATGTATGGAGTATTTCTTAATTAAGCATGTGCATATGCACAATAAATTTTCGGTTTTGGCTCCATCCCCTGGGGCTCCCTAGTGAGTAATCAGGTAAAAATAAATACATACCTTGACCAAATGTGAATTCATTTAATTTTAATTTACTATGGTCATTTAGGGACTCGAGGCACAACATATATAAAACGGGATTTGGCCTCCTGTGTAAAGGGGACCTCTTCATGGGTACAACTTTGGGAATTTGCAGTAATTTATATGTACGACTGCCATTTTGCTGAGTGCAGGGCAAAGGGTTTTGTCGTAAGTGCTATAACAACAAAGTTACTCCCCACCCCAACCACAGACTCCATAAAGCCAGTAGAGCGATAAGGCCCTCTTGGTCCTCTTGCTGGGATGATAATAGGGTAAAACTGAGGTTTGGTGCACCCTAGAACCTGGATTAAACCCTGGCGGCCTTTTTTTGCCATTGACCGTTCCAATGCGGTAGCCCTATTGTCAAATTGTTTTGTGTTTGTGATGTCTTATCTTTCTTTTTATTCAACTTTAAAGTTGTACTTTGTTTCTGTGTGTGGTTGACGGTCGTACTTGAATGCTACTTTTCCTGTTCGATTTTTATATCTACTTTTACCATGCGCAATTATGAAAACCAATGCAGAAAGAAATTCGCTCCGGGCTATATTCTCTAATAATCTAGGCAGCATTAAGAGACCACAACGATGTTCATGTGTACATGTGTATATGAATGTAAGAAAGAAAACGTAGAAAGCCACAAAGCAAACCGAGTCTGCTAATTGTCTCTCTTGTTTGTGTTCCTTGCTTCCAAGGTCCCCTGTTCAGTATGTATTAATTATATAGCATGTAATTATCTTTTTTTTTACAGTTAAGCCCAAATTCCTCAAAACTCCAATTTTTTGGAATGTAGTGGCTGAAAGAGGATATGACAACATGGCTGGTGTGTGTGTCACAGTCATTGCTGCAGACGACAAAGCGATTCAGAAAGCCATTTCAGGGTTTTCTTCAGAAATTGACATGTTACAAGATGGAGGAAGTGACTCAAGTGAGGTACTATATTTACTGTAGTATCATGCATTGCAACTGCATGACCTAATACACGCATTGCATGACCTAGTTTGTAATACTTCTTTCAATAGTATGGTGTTGTTTAAATAATAAATGAGTTTATCTTTATAAGCAGGACATATCATAACACAATGCAGGTGATCTTCTATTTCATGTTAATCACACGAAGGACACATGATGTTTTCGTTCGGAACATATTCGTGTGTATCAGTTTCTACAATTGAGGAATGCGCAGAACATCTAAACTTAGAAAGCACAGTTTTAAATATTAACGACAGGTCAAAATATAGATAGTATGCAGCGTTTGATTCTGGCATTATGTTTCTGTAATGTCAAGTTGTTCCAGGTTCAGCTGAGGTGGGGCCGTGGTATTACAGTAAACATCCAGAGATCGTGCGTTCTATCCCAGCTTGAAGCGAACTTGGATCAATAAACAAAATTACTAAAAACAATCACAACTGACCAGTCCTTCGGGTGAGACTTTAAACCGAGGTCTGCTCAACTAAATGCCCAGTGCAATACAGAGAGGATCTATAAAGATTTTTGTTTTTTAATATAAGTAGTAACAACTTCAAATGACGTATGACAAATTCGTTATTTGGATTCTTGACAAGGGGCATTGGCTCACATTTCTTGCCTGGAAAGTGAAAGTATTTCCAGGCAGGGAATATGAGCCCATGTCCCTTGTCAAGAATCCAAATAACTTATAGTATTGTGATCCCATATTTTCAACTAAAGGTCACGTTTGGTTTCTTGTCTGTTTTTGGACGACTTTGTGGCCGTGGCCATCTAGTTCAACTTTACCCTTGGCTTGTTTGGGTGTCATTTCAATTGAGTTTACAAAAATAAAAATCATTTTGATGTTAAATCATCAGTAAAAACTGAAAATGGGATCCCTTGAAATAACAAACACAAACAAGATAGAAAGTAGCAGTCTCAAGCTTGCAAAGTTTCTACCTGATAGCACTTATATTGTTTGCGTAATATATGTGGAAATGGGATGATGAAAAAAATAGAGACAGTCTAATATAGATAGCAATATATCAAAATATATTTTTCTTTTGCTTCGCAGGACTCAAGTGAGATATCAGGTAATATTCAGAAGCCTTATTATTTTAATAAGAATAGAACGAGTTTAAATCCTTTGTTTCGTGCACATTTTTTCTAAATGCTTCCTTTTGACTATGTATTTAATTATATATCAGTGGTTGTTAGAGCTTTTAGAATAATTTAGTCCTATTTTAGTTGTTGCGTCCTGTCATATGGAGTATGAGAGTGGACCTTTGGAAACGGTCGAACACGATAAATACGAAATATTGCAGTCTGGGTTTGATTGAGATTGTTCATGAACGGTAGTGAAATATGCTTGTTTGAAACATGGCGATGGACATGCTAATTTTACTGCCATAATGCCATGTCCAGCCGCGCGTTTAACCTTAAAACAGAGCCCGGTTTTATTAAACTCAAATCTCAAATTGTAAAACTGTTCACATTTATGCACCTAAGCATTCAATGTAGACAATTATGTGTGCATTATGTGCAGAAATATCACATGCATAAGAAAATGAAATGAAATCACGCTCATTTGTGAATGGTAAATCAAAGTAAAGAATTTAAGAAATTAACTTATTACATTTCTATGCGTGAAAGATCGGGATTTCTCAGTGCAAGAATATTTATAATCGCTAAATATTAATAACTAACTCAGAACACAATAATAACTAACGTTGCTAACTTAGAACACAATAATAACTAACGTTGCCACGTTGAGTCGTAACGTCAACAACGTGTTGCTGACGTCGACGTCATCCGCCGATAACGTTCAATAAAGCGAATATTTGTTTGCAAAAACATAATTTAAAATGTAATAAATAGATTATTTAACTGCTGTGGTCGATTATTGGGTAATCCTTCACTTGATGGTAGGCGTGCTTTGTTTTTTCACTCACTCGCATGCGCTCGTTCGTGAAAAAAATCACATGTCTACCACTCGTGAAGGATTTCCCTATAATCGATCCCAGCAGTTAAATAATCTCTATTTACCATCACAATTGTAGTAAGTTGCTTCATAAAACCGGGCCCAGGATAATACGCAACGCATAAGACTGTTTCCTCTACCACACTTTCTCAGCCTACTTGTATCTAATTGACGACATGTTTATAGGTATGCAAATCGAATCGATTGCATTTGACCTAAAATAAGATTTATGACGATTAATTTTCTGTTAAAAGTGTTCATGTCCACAGTGTAACCTATGAATTGATTGGAATAGCGATGCGTTGCATAAATACAATCAGTTCAATATTTCAAAGGTTAAGATTATAATTTGGGCTCAAATTCCAGATTTCCTTGGTCGGAGGAATCTGCATTTCTTCTTGTGGCTATTTATTTGCAACACGATTAAAAAGGCATTGACTCAAATAAAAATAGTTTTACAAATGGGTTATGTTTTAAGAAACAAAGCCACTTAAAAATGTTAATTATATTTCTTAGTTATGATTATAAAAGTAATACCATTGACAACCCCTTGTTAAAATTATAAACATTTGTACCAATATACACAGTAAAATATGTACAGAAACTGGGAATACCAACTATGCAGACAGTAACATAGACCTTTTCCAGTTACCTGGTGACATTTATATTAATTGTCCTTGCTTTGAAATCTTTACAAATGAACTTTATTTCACATTTAAGATCAGGTGGCAGGACGATCAATGGAAGAATCGGATTGCCTTGAGTCTATTCATGTCAAGGGTACTCGTGTTAAGACGCGGGCTGATGGTCAAAGTTCCCAAGGTATGCTTTCAGAGGCCCAATCAACACCCTGTCAAACCTTGAACGCGTCATATACGGTCTAATGTTGAATTTACGGTTTTGCTAACGTTCCATTATCGTACTCTCTATACCTTATCCTTAAAACTTGGAAATATCTGTACAAATAAGTGATTTAATTTCCTCACTCATCTGTCTCTGATCGATGTCAACAGGATATACGGGTAATGCAACATTAGCAAAACCGTAATAAACGGCAAGGTAAGATATTACAAACATAAAAGGGTTGACAATAGGTACCGCTTTGGAAAGGTCAATGGCAAAAAGGCTGCTGGGGCTTTAAACCAGGTCCCCGGGTGCACAAAATCTCATTATTGCCCTATTGTTATCCCAATAAAACGGGAATAAAGATATCCCCGCCAGGTTATATTCCTTAACAAACAATGCCGCATTAATAGGCAATTTAAGTATAACATATAAATGATCATGTATATACGAATATAAAAACCAAAAGCATAGAAAGCCACAAAGCATGTACTCAGTGACTTGGAAGAATCCAGAGTAACAAGAAAACAAACCGTTAATGGTACCTCAAGACAAGATTTACCACTAACATCAAACGCTACCACATTAGGGTCCACACTCTGGTCAACGCACAATCAAAGAGGAAAGCATAGTGGCGAACTGTAAATGGGTCAACCATTAAACATGCAGTGCGTTGTAAAATGATAGGGGCATAACCTCTTTGATAAACCCTTTTGATAAACCCTTTAACAAAAGTAGATATAAAGATCGAACATGCAATGTAGCATCCAAGGACCACAGTCAACCACATACACGCACAGACACAAACAACAATTACAAAGATGAATAAAATGCAAGACAACCTTGGAATGGTCAGTGGCTAAAAACGCCGCTGTTGGTTTAAACCAGACTCTAGGGTGCACCAAACCCCACAATTACCCTTTTGCCATCCCAATAAGACGAGACAATGTAAGTAAAGATATTCCCGCCAGGTTATATTCTCTAACATGCAAGGCAGTATTAATAGGCAAAATAAGTATAATACATAAATGTTTGTATAAATAAAAAAGCCTAGCAACCCACAAAGCAAGTACTCATTGACTTGACAGAGACTTGGCAGAAGCCAGAGCAACAAGAGAACAAACCGTTAATTGTACGATTTAAGTCAAAGTCCAAACTCTACCGTTCTTTGAGGGTTTAGGTAGACGTCACCACAGAGTCCACAATCTGTCCGATCATGGTACAATTAAAGAGGAAAGTAAAGTGACGAACTGTAAATAGGTCAACTACTAAACCTGCAGTGCTTTGAAAAACCATGTGGTCATAACCTCTTTTTCAAAGTCGTGAAAAAAAACACAATTACAAAAAGGCGTACTACACGAGATTACCGTGCATTTGTCATTGAAGAAATATTTGATTTAAATCCATATTATAATGTTTGAGTCCAAATATTTGAAATATTTAACATGAATTTAATTTCAAATGTAAGGTCAGGTGCCAGGACGAATAATGGCAGAATCGGATTGCCTCGAGTCTATCCACGTGAAGCTAAAAACAGAGCAATAAGTGAATACATCGTTAATTGCACGACAAAACAATGTTGTGTACGATTAGAAACCAATAACAATGTAATCTGAACAAGGCAAATCCAGCTATTTTAAAATAGATCTAAACCATGTGATGCAGGATTAGCATAATACTGTATAGTATTTTTAATGCACATTGAGCTGAACGAAATATTCGGCCTGCATTTGCATATTTAGTACACTAGTGCAACATGACAAATATATTTCCGACACAGGAAGTAATGTAATAAATAAATGGATCTCAAATTTCAATTAAACTGAACAGTGATAGCCATGCTCATTCAAACTGAATGCAATTACCTTAACAATCAAGTCTGTGCCTTGTGCAACTTGCAGTCATGTGTATCTAGGTCCAGGCTGTCTTTGTTCCAGAATTTTGACATTGTGTATGATGTTTCATATCTGACTTTGTTATGAAGGATGTTTTGCTAATGAATAGGTTAGTGACTATCATGCCTTGCAATATTAATTTATTTTCAATTTCTTTATATTTAATATTAATAATAAATAAAAGGTAATTAGCGACTGCCATGTCACCCACCTCCAAATATGTTATGTAATAGTGATGTTGAATCAATCATTTTCTCACCCCACCATAAAATTAATTTAAAGTTAGTACTTAAAGTCCTAAAATTCACTAGGTAAAGTAAAGGTTAGCCACTGTTCCACCTCCAAATATAAAATCATATTAATTAATTTAAATATATTTAGTGTCAATAATAAATGAAAGTTTCGCGACTGTCTTGTCACCCACATCCAAATATGTAATACTATTAATTTGTGGTAGAACATAACTCGATACCAATCACAATTAATAAGCATGATTGTCCCCATTTCTGTAAAATCAAAATCTAAAATTGACCGAAAGTATCACTCGAGACGAACACAAACTACACACATAATAATGGTGCAATTGCTTCTACGAGTGTTGAAGAATGTGTGAATGGTACAGATGGCAGTTACGAGTAATGATGAAGAGGATACATTTGATCTGGGTTTGATTATTTTGATTAGACACATTGGTAAAATTTCATCCGGAGAACATGAAAAACTATTTTCTAAATAGTTTGATTAAATAATTGTCTACCAATATAGGCTATAATTACACATGAAAAGCAAAGAAGAATCAGAATCTGCAGTTGAAACGCTTGACAGAGTTATGCAGGATAAGGTTAAGGATATATCATGGGAGCAGTGCATTACATATCATCTGACAATGCGTCTGTAATGAAACGGAAGCACAACAGTGTTCAGAGAAGAATTAAGGACACAAGCAAGCGGAACATGTTTAAAACCTCTTACCTATAATGCTTTCAGTGGAAGTACTACAACATTACGAGCAATGCCCTGAAAGCTTGTCAGGAGGAAAAGGAAATGGAGAAAATAAGACATGTCTTAAAAACTGACCACAATTAGTCATTAGTCAAAGTAGCAAAGAATATAGGGTATATGGTCCTAGTGAATGTTATTACCACGATTACAAGCCAACACTGTTAGATGTTACTGGAATGCCTCCAGACACCCCTAGTGTTTCGGGGGCAACTTTGTGGTCTTCAAATAAGTGTGGCCCACTTTTGAAGCTAAATCCTTTGTGAGAAAAATAAATATTGTTGTTCATACATTATTTTGTAAAACGTTCATGTTTAAACACTATTTAACTTAACCTTATATTATATGTTAGTAGACATCAAGTGCTTCAACTTGAAACCAATATTCATGACTTAATTACTCTATTCCTTTCTTCCGAAATGGAATACATAAATAAATCATTAATCCATCAGAAACATCAACACACTCATGAATCTGCCTTCCCTTTTCAACCGCAAAATAACCGGGAATCTACCGGGGAATAGTATCACCCGAAGTTTGACGTCATCAATTTATGCGTTTGTGACCACGTAATGATATTTTGATCACGTGACCCCTCATGCGATCAAATTGTACTTTATTTCGAAATATACTCTCTTTTTTACAATAAGTTTTTATATAATGTTATATTTCTGTAATTAAACGTTTCACTTACGCTTAAAATTCAAACGAAAGTCCGAAAACAAAAAATAGAAAACAATAAACGTACGAAATTGACTGGTATTCCACTTTGTCTGCCTAAAACTTTTCCCTTCATTTGACGTCTGCTGTCCAGATCGAAAATGGCGGCTCGAAACATTACGAAAAATAAATATCGCATAGTATGTGGGAAAACAAGTAAGTTTTCATACTCGCATTACTGCAAGAGGGCTTCGCCCGTACTAATTGAGTTGTGAAAGCAATTTAACTGTTGAATTTGTATACATGAATTACTTTAAATTTAAGGTCAGGTGCCACGACGATTAATGGCAGTATCGGAATGCCCCGACTCCATCCATGTGAAGAGTTCTCGTGTTAAGACGCGGGCTGGTGGTCAAGGTTCCCAAGGTATGCGTTCAGAAGCCCAATCATGTGAAGTCAGTATGTGATGTTTCGCGATGATATGATTGCCTTTATTATGCACATGGGACATTCCAATACAAAATGTTATAGATCTATGGATAAATAATTATTTAGAAGTAAAGTACGGAACACCAAAAACATAAAATAATTGACAGCACGGATATGCTGATTATTTTAATATGTCCATGTAAATTTAAGAATTACGGTACCAAGATCACGTTTCTAGCACCAGCCGTTTGTGAGTTGTATGTTTTATCGACTGGTCTTTGTGTGGCTAGACGGGTCGCAGGTAAAAAAATCATTTAAAACCCAACGGACAAGTGTGCGTGAGTTTCATGTTTTATCAACGGATCTTTGTGTAGCTAGACTGGTTGCAGATAACAAAAAATCATTTAAAACTCAACGGGCAGGTGTTATGTGTACTATATAGTTTATCGAGTATACAAGTCGATCGACTCTCGATTTCATTTAGACAACGTGTGCCGTTTGCAGAGTGAATAATAGTTATTTTTCATAAAATATAAACAAGCTTATTAATATTGCAAATTTGTCAGACACTGGAATAGATTATTGATACTGAAAGTCGGGTAAAACCCAATTACAAAGCGTACTACACAAGCTTACCATCATTTGTCATTGTTTCATTTAAAACGATAGCGTAATGTTCGAGTTGTGAAAAGTCCCAAGCTGTTGAAATATTTAACATAAACTTTACTTTAAATTTAAGGTCAGGTGCCAGGACGATTAATGGCAGAATCGGATTGCCTCGAGTCTATCCATGTGAAGAGTTCTCGTGTTAAGACGCGGGCTGATGGTCGAGGTTCCCAAGGTATGCATTCAGAATACACATCATGCGGGTTTGCCTTAGTGAAGTCATTGACATTTATAAATACAAAAGTCAAACAGGAAATGTAGCATTCACAAAACGCAGTCACACAAAACACGCATTCAAAACAGTTACATGGATAAATAAGTATTTAGAATTAAAGTACGGGACACCAAAAATGTAAAAGTGTTATATAGAGAAATCTTTTTTAAAAAGACGGGTTCTGTTACATTCTGGTAGATTCACCTCATGCTACTTCACCTAAGTTGTACAAATAACGACTCTGGTGTCAAAATTGACCCAACCCTACATGGTCATAGTTTTACATAGGGTCTCGTAGGAAAATGACTTTTCATTCGTGTATATTTTCAAAAATAAGCACTTTTAAGTCGAGTCAAGTCAAGAAATTTTATTTCATAATTTAGGCCACCGGCCCATAAGAAACAAGTTGAACAGCATAATAACATTATTATACATTACATATTTAATATACATAATATAATACCAATCTGATAGACATCCACGCCCCTCAAATGAATAAAAATGTATTGCACCATGTGTTAAAATCCTAAAGAAACTTTATTTTCAATTTAAGGTCAGGTGCCAGGACAATTAATGGCAGAATCGGAATGTCCAGAGTCTATCCTTGTGGAGAAGTCTCATGGTAAGCCACATGTTGATGATCGAAGCTCACCGTGCATTATCCGCGCAATTCGGGGGTATGCTAACGAGGACCGTGTGTCAATCAGTCAAACGTTTTAGTTTCCGATGCATATCAAAACTAGAACGAATTCGACGACGTGGCCGTAAAATACTCACGTTTTATTCACACATGTCACTTCCAACACCCACCCACCCCACCCCCGCCAAACCCACTCTACTCCACCCACACACACACAGCCCCAAAGTATATACAATGTAATCCCTTCATCAAAATGTTCATTTGAGAAATATTTTTTTAATTAATTGTCTCCCTGTTACCCTCCACCTACCCCCTCCAACGCGAAACCCAGGGAAGACGTCCGAGTTTGAAATAATAAATCATTTGATAGTTATCTCTTTATTAGATAACTATTATACCAATTAATGTGCAAAAGTATGAAAAAATGACACCGTAATTGCATTATTAGTGTATTTGATGCCCCTTCCTCCAGGCAAAACTATAACATAGGAGGAAACAAATGTATACAGTGTAATCCAATCATCATGTTTCATTTGAGACATAATTATATATATAAAAAAAAATCCAAATCGTTCTAGGGTTCACCAAACCTCGCACTTACCCTACTGTCATCCCAATAAAACGGAACAGTGTAAATAAAGAAATCCCCGCCATGAACTATTCTCTAACCAACAAGGCAGCATTAATAGGCAATATAAGTAAAACACAAAGATGCTCATGTATATATAAGTACTCAATTGCCAGAGCAACAAGAGAATAAACCATTGAGGGCATGACAACTCTAATTTTCTTGAAGACAGAGTTGTGGTTCTTGCGCTCTTCACGTCCTCTCATTACCATCTATTATTGTGTGAAAAATAAGTTATTATTTTTGATTTAATTGATTGAATTGTGTTTTACGGCACGTCGACACGTAAATACGTCAAATTGTGCGCAAAAACTGATGAAAGATGAAGAAATTAAGTAGTAATTAAAAACTAATGTAAATATATAAAGATAAAACTATTAAAAATAAGGGAGATATTATTTTTGACATACAATTAACACACATAACTTATCATATGCATTCCAACATTAACAACAATGTAATAACTCCCCGTTGCATACTAATCCGCACTAAAACGTGTAACTTATTTTATAAAACTGCAACATTCAGTAAAATGTTCAAGCATGTCTGCCGCTTTCTCAGTTATCTCAGAATAAAGGAATTTTTTTTTGGAACAAAATCGTTATGATTTAATTAGTATAATCTTTGTAACGTTCCGTCGATGCAAGTATGTTTCGGAAACATGAATAGTTGTTTAGAAAACAGTTTATTACGAACCACTTTCATTTCTTTTGTATGTTTTTCCCCCGCTAGCAACCGTAAAATTATCAGCTAGTATCGAGACGCTGTTTTATTTCATCTAGGTTCACCACCGTGATTCCTGCCATTGTATTTCACACATAATTAAATTGGGGATACAGTGTTCAGCGTGTGATCATCGATTACCCATGTCGTCAATATGTGTTATATAGGGCAGATAGGTATTTAAGGTTATAGCAAAATGTTTAACGAAACAATAAAAATCGCAAACATTTTACCACGCGAAATGTCTGCTATTAAATGTTCGCAAAATGTTCACTCAACAAAGTAATTCCCGCATACAGTATATGGTGGGAATTACTTTTTTGTGGAATAAAACCTTAAACATGCGTTTTGGTGAAGCTATATAATATATGCAATGTATTTATTTGAATAAGAATATAATTTGAATTTCTTTCATCAAGCTATTACATGTATGTGTTGAAACCTAAATAAAATGTTTCCAGCGGGTTTATATTGTCCCAGATCAGTACCTGTTTGGCGGGACATGAAGATCATCGGTTTCGATGTGTTTCGATGTGTTACTAGTCCCATATAGCAGGTTTTAATCTCGCACAATATAAACCCGCTGGAAATGTTTTATTTCTAACTTTTCCCAACCCCAGACAAAGAAAAGATACAGCTTTATCCTGTTGTTTCAGCATTTCAATGTTTTGTTTGAACGTTGCTTTGGATGTTTTCAGACGTTTCAAATCGTGTAAAAATTACGTCATAACTGTTGATGGACGTCACGTCAGAGGTCTTGATAGGATTTTTAAAAACACCTAAATAACCAATCAGCATTGAGTATGTTAATTAACTATGTTATATCACTGTTTCTCATACAGATGTCCAGGAGACTGATCATCTTGCGGAACAACATGGTTGTCTGGAATTGATCCATGCAGAAAACAATCCTGCTGAAGCAGAAAAGGATACAAGTTCATCAGGTATCTCACCATAAACTTAAACATTGAAAACGGTTACCTATGTTTATGAAACGTTGTAAGTATGAGATAGTTAGAGTTAACTATTTGGGTCAGCAGTTTAATGTGCCAGGTTAAATAATAGTACTGTAGGGTTTGTGTACAACTAATAATACAATATTGGTATAGTGTTGGAATCTTAAATATGACATTTGTTTCTTGGTACTATTTCAGTTAATGCCATGATGATGGGGTTAAGTATATTACACATTTCGATGTATTTATTTAAGATGAAGAAGATGTGTCGATGGACATCTGTGAACTAATACTGAGATTTAAAGACAATCATGGTCGGAGCAATTCACGGGTTTTAACAGCAGAAAGTGGCGAAGAAGCCGTAAAATGGCGATACATCTTTCAAAACCAATACAGAGCCGACATCTTCGCACAAAACCTTGCACCATTTGCAGCAACACTGGAGTACAATGGTGGTTTACATGCCTTTATTGACACTGATAAAGTTTTCAAACCGAAATCCTTTCTTAGGGATATGAAACTGTTAATGCAAAGTGAAACTGCTACATTGAGCGTACACGAAATGCTTGTCGATGCTGGCGAAGTGCAAAAACTATTGGAAGTAATGCATGTGACATGTTCCTTGCTCGAAACGCAGCGTGTACTTAGATTCATGCAACGCCATTCAGGTCAAACAAAACTATGGTTTGTTGGTTTACAAGATGATGTGACAGAAGTAATTACTATGTTTGACAAACTCATTGCTATATTTCAGAAATAACTTTGCAGCGCGCTACATTCTCTGCTTTGCATCGGTCAGTAGATATTCTGTTTTGAACACAGAGGAAAACAACCACCGCTGCATGGGGACTGTACGCGCTACAGAACAAAATCGCAAACAAATATAAATACTTGGATCACTTGTTTAAATAAAGTATGTAAGAAGACAATGAAACTAATACAGTGCATTCTAATATACAAATGATCGTACAACTGATGATTGTTATAGCTGCACTGTTTATCATGAAAGCATGGTACTTCGGTAGGTACTTGCCTGTCGGTTTTAACGTGTAATTGCACTATTCAAAACAGTATTCTATTATTATTATTTGCTTTATTTGTTATTCAATTGTTGTATAATTTAATCAAGTCGTGGGCTTAGACTTACTAATAGATGGTGTAATCCAAAAATAAAAACTTACTTCTGTACTGAGTATACAGTAACTCGTATAATACATGATTAAACTATTGAAAAAGCATTAACTAGAATTTGTAATGTTAAATTTGATAAAATGAGTTAGTAAAATACGTAGTAGTAAATCTTTATACTTTGTAGTATTGGCATACAGTTACCATTGATTATCTAATCATATAAGACAATATTTTAATATATAAAGGTCAAGGTCACTCTTTGGGATCATCATTTCCAACCTTTGTGGCTTTAAAGTAGAATACCGCTTAAGCTGTTGCTAGCAGACGTGAGAGGTGTTGCACCTTAATTATTTATTAATATAATATCATATTATTTATTACAAAGGTCAAAGTCACTGTCGATGGCATAGTTTCAGTTGATATTGACATTCCTTAAAATATGTTTCTGTCCTCACCAAACATTGTATAATCTACAATTAATAAGGTAATAACTCAAGCCCCTGAAGCAACTCATGTGCTCCAGAATGTTGAGTTGAATTGGGGTTTTACGGCGCACCAATACAAAAAGGTTATATGGCGCCAACAGGAAGGAACATTCCAGACTCGCTCTCAATTGACATCTAGATAAAAATCCGAAGAATGGGCCTAGAATCTCCATGCTTTCTGCCGCCACTCAAGTAGCACCTGACATAATACAGGGATCACGATGAAGATCTTTAATGAACACGACAAAAATGACAAAATGAACTTGAATTCGTGGGGATAATACTCCTCTGTCTGGATCAGCAGTGGTCCTATTCTTTCCCGGGAACCACTCGCGGCGTGCTCCAGAGAGCATCAATAAAATTTTCAGACGCTAGTACACGTATATCAATTCTGTTCAAAGGAAGTCCTAGGGGGTCTAAATATGCTCCGATCGAAGGTAGAATATATGTATATAGAGATGATAAAGAAAACAGTATAAAAAACATCTTCTCAAGAACCATTATACATATTTTGACAATGTTTTTCAAGGTAGTATCCGTATAGTAGTAACTAGACTATGAAGTTTATATAAATGAGATATATGGGCTTTAGAGGTTCCATTTTTTATATCGAAAAAAAAAACAGGAAAACTTTCAGAAATTATCTTTATATCAAGTTGGCTCAAATGAATTGAATTGAATGTTGTTTAACGGCTCATCAACACAGTATAGGTTATTTAGAGCCGCCCCAGAGAGAGGGAAAGGATACATAGGAATCCGGGAACCTGCCCTACTCTTATTATCGAATAGATTCCTATGGTTCTTTAACGTGCTCTGAGGATAGACCGATACACGGGACCGCCCGGTTTACGTCCCCATCCGACGGACGAGTGGCTCAAATGAAGTTCTCGGGTAAAATAAATGACTCCGCCAAGTGTGTCTATTTTTTAACAGCGGGATGCATAGTGCGACTTAGTTAGTTAGTTAGTTATGTCATTAAACCCAAGATTGTCACCGTAAGCTTTACTTTACACAGAGTATTGTTTCATATTATAGGTTTAATATGATTTTTGTCTGTGAAGTACGATACATTTGGAGTTGGAAAGATACTTACTTATTTTTAGATATTAATTTAAATAGAACACAAATTTGAACATGATTTCGGCACACTGTCTTAATTAAAGCTACAGAGTCCCTATATCAATCGATATCTTCTTTGTAGGCGTGTCTTTATTTGTAACTTCATGTTCACCAGCTCATGTCGAAATCGGGTATTTAAGCGAGCAAATATAGCGAAGGAAATCATTTACTGTATATACATCGACCAGTGCACATCGTACCAAAACACAGGTAACAGTAATTTTTACAAAAAAAAAAGTTAGCTCGAACACACGACCTTCTGATTTCAAGTCCTCTGCTCTAGCCACTGATCTACGACGCTACTTGAGAAATTAGTATACTAACTACCATATATTATGAGGCAAAATAACTTAACATATTTGAACGCAACTAATGATGGATCAATAAATATGCAGTCCATATTGTCGCACGTGTAAATTAACATTGCCTGGTGTAATACTGTATCTTATCAATATGAAACTAATACTTCGCCTCAAATCAACCATATCTCGACTTGTTATTTAGCGCTTGATGAGTTTGTGTGCGCGCTCTTGTTATTACGTAATGCCTATTTAGTGTTAAAAATGCTACAAAATACCAATAAATAGCAGTGGTCTAGAGGTTCAGCGTACATCTTTCAAATCTTACAAGTGCAAGGCTGTGGTTCAAATCCCGTTCCGGGCAACTATTTTTTTATCACATATATTCTGGAGCCGTATATTTATCGATGTTACCTGTACGGAGGCTAAATGAAAATGTGAAATTTTACGTATCGATTTCTCCTTATATACCGACTTTTGGGGTGTTCGTCGATTTGAAACTACTTCACACGTGACTCATTCATATTCATGAGTTATTACCAGTTAAAATAGGGACTGTACAGCTTTAAGTTGTTCCTCGACTTTGTAAATTTGATCCATTCGGAGTTAGTTTATTATTTAGGGAATTAAGCCCAAGGTCAAGGTCGCATTGAGCTTAATTTTGCCCTAAACTTGTTTTATTTATACAATATATGATGTGTTTATTTACATGACGTGTGTTTATGAAATGTTATTGAAGGGACTGGAGGCGATCGTGAAGAATGATGGGTGGCCATCATAGCGTGTTTCTCTCGGTCTCATTACAACCAGACCCTTTATCATACACTACAAGCATACACTACAAGCATACACTACATAGAGGATCTGACACTCGTTGTCATTTCATACAAAATTTTATTAAACGAGTTCAGGAATGTGTTACTAAGCGAGCCTCAGGCGAGCTTAATAACAAATTCCTGGACGAGTTTAATAAAATTTTGTATGAAATGACAACGAGTGTCAGATCCTTTTTATCACATGGCTCAAAAACGACAAGAAACTACACATTATTGCTTGTGGTGAATCTACATACGGCGGACTGTTACCCTCACAACATCGCCGATTCAGTGCTATATCCACGGACTCCACGGACTAAACGGGTGTTCCGGGACATTGACTAGACGAACGTACTGACACTGCACTTGATTCGGTCGCCTTGTATTTACACATGGTTAATATAAGGAAATACGTAATGGGTATATTATACGGAATACAAGCAGTTCCATGTGATAAAAGCATACACTACAATCATACACTACAAGCATACACTACAAGCATACACTACAAGCATACACTACACGCATACACTACAAGCATACACTACAAGCATACCTTACACGCATACACTACAAGCATACACTACAAGCATACACTACAGGCATTTAGCGGAGAGTATCAACGCGTAATTAGGATATGATTTTAAATTGAGATTGTGTTTCTCTGAGTATGCACTGAACTAGGACCAATGATCCGTACGACTGAATTATAGCGAATTAATTGTAGCGAGGTCGTTAAACATTTATGTTATGATTGTCAATATACAGCAAGATGGATGTTAGTTAAATTGTGTTCATTATTGTGTAACCTTGAAAAAGACGAGTGATCCCACTGAAACGTTGGATTAAAGTGTAAAAAGAGAACTGAGTGTTATCAATTGATCCATTATTTTATTTTGGATTTATACAATTTAAATATTGTTATTGAAATAGTTTGATGGTCAAAACTAGACAACACGGTTAGTTTGTATTTTATATATCATTAATACCAACTCATACGTTTTAATTTTCTTATAACTTCTTGTTACAACTTGAGTGTAGTATATGTACAACTGTTGTCAGTATAATACTTTACTTTAAACATATTTTATTGCTTTTTACATAATACAGCAAAAGGGTTGGGCCACAAGTTATACCAACGTTAGATTCGGCCCTCCCCAACAACAAATAATATACATATAATGGATAAGATGGCAATAAGTTTGTTCAAAGCATAAGTCATGCTATTTATCTGAATTCATTGTTTGACAACACAGATCCCTGGTCCCTCTCCTGTCCGGAATCAAAAGAAATACATATAGATCTAGTTCCTATCAAAACGTTTCGTATCCTTCATAAAAGTTTTAACGTGCTTAAAAATAAAAATGTTCTCTTCGTCTGAATGACTATCTTTCCCTTGTAACAACGTATTAATGCTTAAAGGATGGAGATGACGGGTAGATCTAGTTCCTATCAAAACGTTTCGTATCCTTCATAAAAGTTTGAACGTGCTTAAAAATAAAAATGTTCTCTTCGTCTGAATGACTATCTTTCCCTTGTAACAACGTATTAATGCTTAAAGGATGGAGATGACGGGTTACACGAAAGAGAAGAAGCCGTTCATTTGTATAGGAAGGACATTGCATAAAATAATGTTCGGCATCCTCTCTTTCGTGGTCACAGTTCTCACATCTTGCAGATGGTCTTAATTTATTTAAAAATAGGTCATAGTTAAGATTACTACAATTGTTTCTCAGACGAGAATGTAAAACAGATAAAAACCGAGAGCCAGTTGTGTAAAAACAAGGTATTTTAGATGGTTTAAAACAATGGTTAGTTAGTTGACTTTTGAATGAAGTAAGTGTATCAGAATTGCGAATGTGTTCGGGAAGATTATTCCACAAATTAATACATGATGGAACAAATGAATTTCTGAAAAGTTCAGTTCTTGTATTAAAAATATTATAATCGTTACGGTTTCTTAAGTTATAAGGTGTAGAAAGTCCTACAATTTCAGGGAAAAGATTATTTAAATATTCAGGGGTAATTTCTTTTTTTATTTTATAAGCAACGATAAGTTTTTGATATTTACGCCTTTCTTCAAGAGAAAGCCAACCTATTTCTTTATATAAATTTCGAAGTGAAACAGATCGGGTTAACCCAGTAACAATACGAGCGGCTTCGTGTTGTATTTTTTCGAGATTATCTTTTTCATAGTTAGTGCAACTATCCCAAACAGATGAGCCGTATTCTAAAATTGGCCGTAAGAATGAAATGTATATTTGGTTAAGCGCTTTTCTGTTGACTGTAAACTTAATTTTTCTCATCATTCCTAGAACCTTAGAAGATGAGTGTATTACACAATTAACATGTTCATGCCATTTTCCGTCGCTACTTAGTGTAAGACCCAAGTGCTTGTGATGACTTACAAATGTGACATTAGTATTGTTAAACACTAGAGAGGGAAACGGTATATTTTTCTTAAGCGTAAATAAAATAGCTTCAGTTTTGTTAGGATTAAAGTCAACTAACCATTGTTTTGACCAGTCAGAAATAACACATAAGTCATGATTTAGAATACCCTCAATATCAGATATGTTTGACGCGGTGAATGCTAGTGATGTATCATCTGCAAATATACGAGTGATACTTAACAAATGTTCTGCTATGTCGTTAATAAAAATTAAAAAGAATAGGGGGCCTAGCACAGAACCTTGAGGATAATACATTTACGAGTTAACAACAAACACCGACCGAGTCGCCGATTTTTTCTAGAGCCAACACGTTTATGAACAATAATTAAACCGAAGGTAACGATCGCTTCAAATTAATTGATATGCATAATTCATAGGAAACTGGAACACAGTATGATGGCGTTCAGTTGTATTCGATTTGACATCAATCACTCGTTCAGATCGCCTGCATTCCTTTAAAGTCTTCTGATTCAAATAGGGATAACTTAAGATTAATCTAACTCAATCGTAAAAATGATATTTGCATGACATATATAATTCATTTATCTGAGTACGAGTTTTATCTTGGAGTTGCTAAATACCTGTTAATTTTCATGTCAGAATAGCAAAATTACTGCGAGTATTCTCAAGTCAGCATAATACATGACTTAACTTCACAAAACCTTAAACGGACACACGGCAATCTTCTTCTTTTTTAAACTCACGGTGTCCCGTTAGTTTTTCTACATAACTATTAAAACGTACGGTAGAATAAGAAGGTAAAAAATTAAAAATCAAAAAGGTATTTAATTATATGCAAGCAGGTTTAAAATCAAAATGATATCAAATAAATGGAGACGCTAATTAAAATGCTTGATAAACGCTTCAAGATTGCCGTTTGTCCCTTTAAGATTAGTTAATACTATCCACATATCCTTATTCCTTCTTTTCCTCAGTGTTTAGAACGACCCTAGACCTTCAGATATTCCTCAATCTACTATTTGTGATGGTCGAGTCACGAGATTGGATGACCTCTTCTTCTTGTGTTATGTTATGAATAAAAGACTATATAGTCAAACACGTCTTCGGTGGTTGTTTATGTGTTCCAGCGTGTATGCATTGTGATGTAACTATACACGGGAAAATGTTATGACGTGTGCCACATAAGTGTTATGCTACTATCTTATTATTTGCATGTAGCTTTCACATGTACATCATGTAATTTACATATGTGTGCCGCATATGTAAATGATGTACATGCGTACCATATAATTTTCATGTTTGAATAATACACCTGTGGCACATAGGAAATGTGTATACAAATGTATCATATTTCATATGAAACTTCTATATATTAAATACATACAGCATCTGTATCAATGTCGTAGAACAAAAAATGGTTACATAACCTGTTTACCCTTCAATTTTATTCAGTAAAATGTATTTTTATATGCTTAACACATGTGTTACTTCCATATGCTTTACAGATGTGGAATACATATATATTTATATATAAAACGTGAATTTCACACCAAGATTTCACACCTTTTACACTTATGCGATACCAGTTTTTTTCTATCGTCGTCATTGAGTGCGACAACTAAATACGTGAACATTTTCGGATTTATACAAAATTTGTCTTTTAAAGTTCGTTTCAATAAGATATCGGAATGTCACACTCAAATTCATGTGATGTGTGTATGCATAATCATAGATTGTGTGTCAAGCACCAAATATGAAGTCTTAAAGGGAATGTAGCGACACAGCCAATCACCTTTATTATTAAGAGTTCTGAAAAACTTGGAAAATGGTGTAAGAATTATCAAAATCGGTTGATAAACAAAGAAGATATGATCATTTGAAGTTTCTGTTGAAACCGATATGGAAGCGGCCATTTTGAGAGCTATGACATCACGGTTCTAAATGATCATATATGGAATATTTATAAATTTGAAAATTTACACATTTATAGGGGAAAACGACAGCAATTGCATGAAAAATATATAATACTTAATAGCAATAATGCTTTATATGACCAGTAAATTCTTTTGCATTCATTTGCAATGAATTTCTTAGTTTTAAACGATGTTTATCAATATTCCATATATGGTAATATGAAACTATGACGTCATAGCTCTAAAATGGCGGCTCCCATATCCGTTTTAGAACAACCTTTAAATGGTCATATCTTTTTTGTTTATCATCCGATTTTGATAATTCTTTCACCTTTTTCAAAGTTTTCCAGAACTCTTAATAATAGAGCTTGTTTGGCTGTGTCGCTACTTTCCCTTTAACTGAAGTGCAGTCGTTTAATGGGACGGGATGCTGGGTGAGGAGGGGCTATACTTTAGATAAATGTATTTTGCAAATGGAAATTACGATTTGAACATCAACGGAAGTATGAAGAAGAAGAAAAACATACAATTATATATAGATCTATATCAAAACAATTAAATAAAATATTGCGTATTGTAAAATACAGACATTCTGTTTCATCAGCCAGGGGCGTAGCCAGCGATACGCACTTACGCACGTGCGTAACATCGATTTGAAAAGTGAAAAAAATAATTATGGCCAAAAATGGCATAAAAATCGAAGGCTAACTTAACACCTGACATATGTTTTTTTCATTTTTAAAGAAATTATTTTACCCTAGGGTAATGCCTTCGGCATTAAGGGTGCGTACTTAAGATTTTAGCCTGGCTACGCCTCTGTCAGCGGTAATGAGAGTTTCTGCAAGGAGCTCAAACTATATCTCTAACATGGTTAAACGCCAGAAAACCCGTCAACCGTTGAGACGTCATTTTAAACGTCAGATGCAAAACAACAACGCAATGAAATGCGTTATTTAAGCGACGCTATGTTCCAACAACACATATAGGATGAAGCTGTATATTCTTCTCGTTTGATGTTTTCTCATCATTACATAGAGATAGGCATAACATGTAAGTTGTGAGAATTTGTATTTTGTAATCTCTCGACAAAATGTGTTTCATGATACATAAAGCTTCATGTAAGTTAATAAATAAAATATTTCCAGCGGATTTCTATTGTTTGAGATCAAAACCTGGTGTTTGGGACTTGAAACACATCGAAACCGTGGGCCTGCGTCCCTTGGTATCGATGCACTTCAAGTTCCGCCCACCAGGTATTGATCTGGGACAATATAAACCCGCTGGAAATATTTTATTTCTTAATTACTACTGCCAGAAAAAAGTACATACAATTATGTCACTATTAGACACAGTCTTCAAACTTGCTCCATAGGACCAGTATTGACCCACGCACATTGACAACCATTACACCACAGCTACATCTTCTTATAGAGGAGGACATCATAACAATGCCTACAGTTGATGTTTCGAACTAGAAGTTTTTATAGATTTAATAATTTTCAAAGTTTTAGTTCAGGTTAATTTTCGCTAAAATCGTGAAAACCGTCAAATAGCAAAAAAATGCATATTCCATTTTTTTTTACGTTCACAAATGGACATATCAGACGACTATTACCTTAAACGACAAATCACAAGCATTTGTTTTTAAATTTGTTTTGTCATTACTTTTTATAATTGAAGATGTCGTTCTTTACCATTTTACAAATGCGGATGCAGCAAAATTAGGAATCACATAATAGTTTATGTCATAATGTTTTTTATCGAAAGAAACATTAGACTTGACATTACAATGTACATATTCGGCGAGAATGTCAAGATGTTTGAATCAGGTACAAAATGAAAGTGTTACGTTATAAGTTGAACACCTCTCGTATACTGAAAGGAAAAAAGAAACGCAGGGTGCGTATTTCCGCTATATATTGTATGTTTAATATGCTACTGCTAATCGAATGGTACAGGGCGACATTAGGCCTGTCCTTTTAGAAAGAAGGTTTAAACAGCACTGAACACACCAATGGTTACCCCTTTAAAGTTTCATTATCGTCAGAATGCTCATTTGGCTCAAACAGGTGAGCAAACTTAGGCTTTAAATGTTGATAAATAAATACAGTACTGAACTGGCTCAATTTTTCAAAGAGGAACTTCAGCATTTATGAATTTCTTGTTACAACGTGTACTGTGATTAAAACGTCTACAACATCACAGTTGTGTCCTTTCTCTAACTAACTGCACTTTTTTTTTTTTACAAAACATCTTGGAATTTCCTTGGAATATATATGGAATTAAGTGTGCAATATATGCAATATAAAGCGGAAATACGCACCCTGCGTTTCTTTTTCCTTTCAGTATATTTGAATACATTCATTCGGTTATGTATGCTGTATCAGCGGTCCGTCGTCCGTCCGTTAATGTATTGTTGTGACACATACATTTTGCATTGACTTTCACCAAACTTTCTCACCGATATTGGATATTAAACAACTTAGAAGAACTTTTATTAGCCTCGTCATAGGCCTATTTGGGTCGAGGCCATCCCAAATAAACCTTACAACGTACATACATATTATGCAATAAGTCATATATGACTCTTGAGCACAATTTTAAACAATTTTATAACAAACATTTCTAATATATCAATGGCGTTATGACAGTGTTAATATAAATATTACTTAGAATCATGTTTATCAAATACAATGTTATATTAATCTAACAATGTCACACATGAAATGCGCTATTCTTTTTAAGATATGAAAATGTTAAGTATTACAATACTGTTGTTTAACAGCTTCTCTCTGAATTTTGACAAAAATGATACATTATAACTCTAAGTTGCACGGAGCGTGTTAAAATAAAAACACCAACATAATTGTAATTGGAGTTTTCACAAATAATACTTTTTCTTTTTTCAAATCCTTTAAATACATATGTAATTGTTGCTTATTTTCTGACTGAAATAATTCTATAGTTTGGAACATGTTGCTGTTTTCGAAAAGTACTTCATTGAATTTCCTGCAGGCCATTTTGTCAACTCCATGGCAAAGTTGAATGCATTTGGTCGATTTCTGCATTTGTACCAAGTACAATACGTTATTAAAAATACGTTTAGGAAAAGTATGTGTATGTTTCCTTGAAGTCCATGGACGCTGATACACCATACATCATTAAATATGTGTTCTAAAGTTCACCAGCTCGTACGTAGCCCTTACATCTAGTGCTATTCTTTATGACAAATGGCGTACCCTCTACAGATTTCATATCATGCGACAGTTCCTGAAATTTGTTGTATAGTGTAAAAGGAACGTGCTGTCATCATGCAAAGAATGTGAGATATTTAATGTTGCAGAACACGTGCATACACATACACCGTCACATCTTAATAATTTAACAGTAGACATAATTACAATTATGTTTGCATATATTACACTAGATAATACTCTAAATCATCTTATTCTAGTAGCCATAGATCTACATGTATTTACTTTTGCAGAATAGATAAGAGATTACCATGTTTAACAATGCATAAAAACTCTGTTCTCTACCAATGACACCAATATAACGCAGAAAAAGTAATAGCTTTTAGAACTTATTTATTGAGAAATGGCAAAATTGCACTAGTCTGAACAAGTTTGAACAAAATTAGAAGTTCTTGGTATTGTCACTGTAGGAAGGGAAACAACCCATTCAGGAAAATATGGACGGAATATAACATGAATTACCTCCCATTCGTTTACTGAGGGGTCGATCAATTTATTCTCAGGTTTTCCTTCGAGTTCACCTATTTTCTCAATTGTTTTTTAACCAGATTATTTTTTTTTAACCTTCAGAAATTGGGCCGGGTTATTTATGTATTTAATTTTTTAGTATATGATCGACAACCCCACACCTTCCTACCCTCCTCACCACCAGAAGATGAAATGTCCGGTGCCTTATCTCCCATTTACATACAGCAGGTTATTTGTAACAACAAAGAGAATAGAAAACTTTCTACATCATAGCAATGGTTAAATGTAATTGTAATTGAATGTGTTAATGTGTGTATATATGCTAGCCGAATGTAAATCATCTTACCACATTGAGGCATTCATCTTTTTTAACTTATTCGTATTTCGTGTGACCAAGTTATTGTATGGTGTTATGTGTATACTCGCTTGGTTTAGGTACTCGGGGTGATCAGACTTCTGTGGGGCCTATGAAAACAATCAATTCAGAATACAGAACAACTTTACTTTAATGTACCACGTTGATATATAAGCCAACAAGAAATCTTTAGCTAGAAGTAATGCAATTTTATAAGGTTATTTTTCAGAGTGGTTGTCATGGTGAAGTGGCCACTTTGACCAATGAAAATCTGTCCAGGCTATTTGCTGACCTGTAACCCTTGCATATATTTAAATACTGACCAGTAAATTTCGGTGGATTTTTGAGTCTGATGACAACGCAGCCACAACGGTCCAGGGTCAATCAAATACTCTCATATATAGTATGTAATGTAATAAAACTGCACTGTTTGACGGCCCAGTGGATCAGCTTGTACGTTTTGTCTGCAGGACTCGAACACACTGACATTACTGAGCATATTCCATATCTACCACATCTCCCAAGCTCCATATAATACTCAATATTTAGTGAGTAAATCTGTCTGAATTGTTTGTCATTTAGTTAGACTGTCGTTGAACTAGCTTTCTATCTGGTAGTCAATACGGAGTTTTCTAAATTAGATTGACTGGGTTACTTTAATGCGAATGTAGGTTACTGTTCTTGGCTATCCTAGACGGTCGTAGTACTGGCTTTCTAGTACAGGTGTGTCGACGTGCCGTAAAACACCATTCATTCATTCATTCATTCTAGTACAGACCAACGACATATCTATTTTCTGCATGTATACGCGTATAGTCAACGTCATCATTTTGTTTTCTCTTGTTCAATACACCCATCTTTTAAACATATACTGCAGCATATCCCACATTGTATAAAATGTATAAACTACCAATGACAATATCATATCCCATATTTACTATACACCTCCTCAATAGGAGGTATACCTCCTTCATGTACCTATAAGGTAATAAGACATTTCTTGTCTTTTCATTTAACTATCTTTGGAAGGAAATAATCCACCTATGCTTTCAATATATCTAAAGCCTGCTCTTTTTATATCTATGTTGTAATATATGGGATAAAGAGTGAGTGGATGTCACATATGTTTACAGTATACTTAAACATAGAATAACCCATTGCGCACATTAATATCTCCGACAAAAACTTAGTTGTATATACACATTGTAATACTTATTACCACTTGTTTTAGGCAGTCATTCGTTTCTGTTCCACTATATCACATAATATCTATGTATATCTTTAATCATTGCCGTCCCCAGTGTGGCCTCCACGTGTCTCTGTGCGGACAGACACCCTTCCTCAGACGAAGGTCTCTAGACGGTAGATGCTGAGGACGGGTGCCTGACAATCCGAACTGCGTATTTGTATCAATTTTTATAACCTATTATCATTTTAAACATGTCAGTAAATTAAACAAGGGAGCAATGATCAGACAAAATATGGATAATGTACATATATAAATAAATAAATAGAACATTTTTAACTTTCTAGAGACTGTTTTGATAGTTCACACACCCCGGACCCATGCCCCGAGCCGGTACCCTTTTTCGATGGCATGTCTATTTAATGTAAATTATTTTTAAAAAAAAAAAAAAAAAAAAAAAACTTTGGTGAACCCCATAATCTTCCTTGGACATAGTGTCTGCTTTGTTCTTGTCATTTCTTGAAAGAAAATAACGTTAAAATAATCTCCTTAGAATAATTATAAGTAATAAATAAATAAAATAATCAACCTAGAAACGCTCGTCAAAAGGCCTTGTGCCATGAGGCGAGCAAAAATAAAAACTTGTAGTAAATTTCGGTGCAACTAAGTTGACTATGATTGAATAGATCCGTAGATATGCTCATGGATATGGCAAAAACTGCGACCAGGGGGTTCGACAGCTTCCTGTATTCAGACAGGGAATAGTCAATTGATTAATGTTTGGTTATCTTGAAGTTCTTAAAATATACATATTTTATTCTATTAATATCACTTTTTGGCTGACCACTTGATATATAACCCTGGTGAGAAACTCAGATGGCCGTTCAGAGTTAAACTATTTGTAAAGAGCACTGGCTGTCTTAATGTTAATTACCGCTGCATATTTGCAACTAAAACCTTAAACATAGATAACTGCTGACTATAACGAACACAAATCAAAATCTAACGAATATATTTTATGTATATGTAATTGAAAATACAAAATTAAAGAATTGAAACAGAAAATGAACATGCACACAGTACACTATTAATTATAGCTGGGTAACAATTGGGCATACAATAACAAGATTGGAATTGTGATCTTCGATCTTGTACTTATTTATTTGGCTGGCATATATTATAAATGCTTTGTTGCTTAGATATACAATGATTTATTACAATTATTAACTATTGTACTATACCACGGGGGATGATTGTGCGACCTCCATGTACCTATGACGGAGAAAATAAATGGGCCGTCTTTATGTAAAGATGGCCGGGAAAAAAGGCGAGATATTCCATGTTACAGTACACGCACATACACATACACGTGCATTGTGTTTGTAGTGTGTATGCTTGGTCTTGGATACGTCATTTTTAGCACATGTTAGGGCATATATGATTTTAGCACATGTTCCGTCATATATAACGATTTTTGTGATGGATGCAGACAATCCATTTTTTCCTGTTCTGTATACCTGTATACCTACCGCCATCCGATCTTACGGATGGTGGGAGGTATGCGGTACTGGATCTTACGGCTACCGGGAGGACCCAGGAATATTTCCCGATACCTCCCGCCATCCGTTCTTAGAACCAGTACTATATACCTTCCGCAATTCGAGCTAGCTTACGGATGTCGGGAGGTATACAGTACTGGTTCTACCCAGGAAAAATGGTGTGGTTTGCATCCACCACCAAAAAAATGACCGTCATATAAAAATAGTATGGCTTTATATGTGCTGAAAATAAAGCAAAACACCATTCAAACAAACAAACAAACTACAAATACAATACAATATTTGTATCGAAAGCAGGACGTGGCCCTAATATACAGCGACGAAAAAGTGTGCCTGCACAACATGCAAAGGTTTTGTCAATATCCTTGCGCAAAATATTTACGTTGAAGAATCAAGTCCAGACGCACGCATGGACGGATGCCGACGTGATCCCTTAGTTCATAGGTAAGAGAAACGTTTCCCTATAGGGACGGCCAAGGTGATCCCTAAATACGAAATTATTTTGATACTTCGTGCATAAAAGAAAGAGAAATCGCTCGAGCTGTCAACAAGTGGACTATTTAAATCATATATTCTATAGTCAACGTGTGGACGACTGCTGTCATAAATGACGATTATTACGCAAGATTTAAATAACTGCTAAGAGATACACATTATTAGATGACTTGAAGGTAAAAAGTTGTTTTTTTTTCAAAAAGGCTAGGATAGGCAAAAGCAAATAATTGTACTTTTTGCATGTTAGGCCAAGTATCGTAAGTTACCCTGGCTGCCTTTGGAAATCAACCAACCAGCATAGACAATATCACTAGAAACCTGACAAACAATCAGCTGGGGCTGGGTTTTGCACAATAACGTTTGGAAAGCTCTTGTTTGCAAGGGCTGGTAAACCGACTATTCGAACGACAAACAATTCTTGGGAACAAACTAAAATTGAAATAGCCTGTGGAAGAAGAAACTGCCTGTATTTCAGAGAGTGTTGCAACCTAGTGCGTGGGGATGCGTATGTCAGGAACTCAGTTGTTGATATTTCCACAAGACCATGGATGATATCTTAAAGAGCATAAAGAAAGCAGTTCTAGAAGTCAAACAGGAAATTCAGTATTCACAGAACACAGTCAACCAAAACCACACAATTAAAACGAACAACAATTTCACAGAAAATAAAAGCCAAGTATACGACACAACAAACATAAAAGGGTTGACCGTTGTGGGTACCAGCTGTATTCAAGAATAATGCAACTATGTTTAACTAATAACCTCTGGCTTGATTTGGATTTTATACCCTTCCACAGTGTCAGAAGAGACGAGTATGTTAAATAAGCAGTGTGTGCGTCTCGTGATTAAAACTCGTCATTCACTCCCATTCTTATGAAAATAGGTGTTGAAATGTTACTGATATTACTAGCGCCTTCTTGGTAGGGCGCCTCCTTGGTAGGGGTGGTAAAAACGATGAGTTCAAACCTTCTCGGCTCTCTTCGGTGCTGTTTCGAATACCACTGAGAGCTCAACTTGTGAGAAAGTGTTGATTCTTATGGGTGCGGGAGGTATGAATATTGATTATACTTAGAAAAAGGTGGGTGGTCTGCCTCCACTACTAAAATCGACCGTCATATATAGCCTAAAATGTGCTGAAAATATTCAACCAACGACTGATATTACTAACAAGAATGTGTAGTAATGTTTTGGCAGTGAAACACGTCATTAACACAGCAATCCTAATTCTCCCAGTCATCTGAAACAGCATCTTGTTACAGTAGCAAACAACAGCCACATTTTACAACAGATGTACACCGTTTAAAACATACTGACGACGAGGTATACTTATATAACTTACATATTTTGAAAAGTCAAACCCTATATATACACAATATAAGCGGCTTTTACCAGCCAGACCAAACCACAAAACTGGAACGTCGAATTAAGAGTTACCAACTCATAATTCGTTTTACGCATATTCAGTCACAGGTATTTTAAGAACCCGTGAAAATAACTAGACTTCTAATCGGCACATATACATTAGTATATGACCTGAACACCTGGATAGAGTTTTGATAATCGGTTTTGTAGTGTAATTTCCCCATTATTTGGCGGGTTAGTTTCTTTAAAGACGACTGTACGTGTTTGGGATATCTCGCTGCTACACTCATTGAGGAGTTTTTTAACTCCACGTTTAATTGTAATATAGTTCATAGGGGAAATTCGGTGAAGGTGATGTGAAGGGTGTGGGGCAGGGTAGGTGCGTTTTTTGTGTACTTATTTATTTGAAGGATTTCATCTTGACTCGACTAGACTTATTTTATACACAATGTTTATGTATTTTAGCTCTAATGGTCACTGACCATTGGCCAGTACGACTTATTCTTATTACTCTTGTTCGGGAAAATGACGTCACGTAAACAAGTTGTTGATTTCGAAACGTAACGTTAAAAAATCAGATTTTTATTTATAATTTCGTTATTTACCAAGATGTTTTGACCAAACAAATTTTATCAAATAGAGGACGATAAATCGGATAATTTGGTATGTGACACTATAATATTGACAGCGAAAATAAAGGGGAAATGTCGTCGAAAGTAATTTGTCCGGCTCCGAAACTTGGCAAAAGTACATTCGGACCAGAAAACAACGACATTGAGCATCGAGAGTACCATCTAAATAAGTTGAACTCTATGAAGAAAAAGCTTGACGCCATAGAACGTGAGAAAATAGTGGTGACGGAGACAGGAGGAGGTACAACATTCATGTTAAATACTGGTATGTATGAACTTCTAAAGATTGCAGCCGATAAGTATTTTACGGCAGATCACCAATGTTTTACCTATAAAAAAATAACCGTGAAAGACTAAGATGGCAATGGGGTAGAGACAAGATACAGAGTATCGCAAGGTAAAACGCATTACTATACGTTGAATATGTACCACACACGATGTACGTGCTTAGTAAATGGAAAACGTGTATCGTATTTTATGGACACTGACCTAAACGAAATTCTGAACATCATCAAAGTTTGCCTAGCGGAAGGAAATACAACATGTACTGATGTCAATGACAGTATCCGGTCATGGATAATGAAGTATTTCGTAACCAGTGATAATGTGGACGCAGAGCCTTCAAATACTCTTTTACTCCTGGAAGTAATACCTCCTACAGACAATGAATATGCTGATTCCGACAACGAGAACTGCGTTGACTTCCACACCAAGGACCACGATGACACGTGCACCAAGGACTGCGCTGACACGTGTTCCAATGACAGTGCAGATACCCCACATCGGGCCGTGTTGACACCTACTTCTTGGAACGGGCTGGCTCCCTTACACCGGACCACGCTGACACCAGTACACTGAATCGCGCTGACACCCTCACATATAACTGCGCTGCCTCCCGTACACCTGACTGCGCCGACACTCGTACACCGGACCGCGCTGACATCCCTACACCTGACCGAGCTGACTCCCCTACACCAGACCGCGCTGACACCCGTACACCGGACCGCGCTGACACACCTACATCTGACCGCGCTGACACCCGTACACCGGACCGCTCTGGCACCCCTACATCTGACCACGCTGACACCCGTACACTGGACTGCGCTGACACCCACATCCAGGACAGCGCTGATCCCCACATAGAATACATCGCATGTGATGATAATACTAGTTTTTCTACAGGAGATGCAATGATGAACATCATTCTAGAGATACGGCTACTACACTCGGATATTAAGGAAGTAAAACAGTGTCTAGTCAATCATATTGCTGATTCACACCATCAAATGACTCAGATAAAGGATGAACTTGCCAGTGTCAAAAAGCATGTTTCTCTTGTGAACGCCCAGTCAAATGAGAGTATTCAAACATTGTCGGAACGCACTCAACATGTAAGCAAGGATGTTACTAAATGTGCCGACAGTGTACTCAGACGTTTACAGTCAGTACAGGATAGCGTGAAAGGTTTTCATGAGAGAGTGACAAGAAAATATCCATCCAACGATCCTGTGACACCAAAGGCATCACATGAAAACAAACAAACAAAAGTCAGTCTAGACACAGAGGAAACATTCTTGAAGATGTCAGTGAATGTTGAAGGAAAACAACTCAAGACATTACTAATTGGCGATTCCATACTCTGGAATACAACGTCGTGGACTGTCGCAAAATACAGAAATATGTACTATGCGTGGAGCAACAGCAAATGATATTGCCTTACGACTTAGGAAGTGGGACATGTCTGAATATGGAACTGTAGTCATATATGCTGGCGGAAACGATGCGGGTTCTAGCAATCCTAATGGAGTCTATTCAATATTGAAAGAAGCTGTTGAAACTCTGCAGAAACAAAACATCAAAGTGTATTTATGTACACTCTCTCCGAGGAAAGACGCCGATATTGTCCCAACCAACGACATCATCAAACAACTCTGCCTTAAAACAAAGGCAGATTTAATAGACGTGTACAGCGCGTATATATACGGAGACGGAAGCGTAGTAAACCAATTCTTCCTACATGATGGCATTCATCTCAGCGCCAAAGGGGCCAGCACATTAGTAATGTGCATAAACAAACAGTTGCCCATAATCAAAAGAAAGACAATTCCACAGGAACGCCTCCGTATAAACGCGCCAAGACGGATGCAACGCAGTGACGTAACTACCGGAAGCTGGCAGCTCAGTTCGCGGTATAACTCCCGCCCTTTACGCTGCGATTCGTGTGGCATGAACAATCATAACACGCGGGACTGCAGACGATATCCATTACGCTGCGATTCATGTGGCATGAACAATCATAACACGCGGGACTGCAGACGATATCCGTGGCGTAGCTCGACATCCGGCTATATAGGAAGTAGACTCCGAGACCTAGCAGAAAATCGAAACCGTGCGGATGCCAATTACAAACATTTTCCATAGGAACTCAACGACAAACACTCAAACAAATATGAACTTTTAAAGGTGATATGTAGCAACTGTAACTCCATCATATGTACATGTATATGTGATTTTATGATAATGCTGGATCAGGAAGATGAATTTATCAATTTAGATTCTAGTACGATTACAATATTAAATGATAAAAGTACACCTATAAATGACACAAATGAATGTCAACCAGTTTGTATAGATAAAAAGGTCAATGTTGTTAAAAGCGAAAACATCGGTGTAAAATCATTAAATCGCGAAAAAATGATCGTTGATCATCGATCTAAACATTTAAATTATGAGACTAAGATCAATTCATTTTTTTATGAAAAAAAGGGCTACATGTGGCCAATCTAAATATTCAACATATAATACCAAAAATTGATGAATTAAAATATCATTTATCTTTGCCCAATTCAACTAACATACTTGGACTCTGTGAAACATTTCTCACTGAAAATACTGATAATAATGTGTTAAATATCGAGAATTTTACCTTTGAAAGAAAAGATAGAAAAGGAAAAAAAGGTGGCGGTATTTTAGTGTATATTGCCAGCAAAATTGCATATTCACGTCGTCATGACCTTGAACATATCGATATAGAATCCATTTGTATTGAGATAAATTATCAAAACAGCAAACCGTTTTTATTAAATTTCGTATATAGACCCCCGGATGCAAAACAATCATGGATTGATCTGTTTGATCTGTCTCTTGATAAAATGGATTCTTTAAATTATGAAATGCATATTCTTGGGGATATAAACATAAATTACAGTCAAGATAAAATCTATGACAACTTTAAAAATACTAAATGGCACGATGTGATATTAAAATACGGATTAACTCAAAAAGTAAAAAATTCAACTAGAATAAGCAAAACGAGTTCGTCCCTAATTGATCATATTTACACTAACAGATCTGAATGCATTGTTGAAGTTAAGGTGCCATATTACAGTATCAGTGATCATTATCCGGTGTGTTTTACTCGCTCAGTAGGAAAAATTAAACACGGCCAAACTAATCATAAAACTATTACTTACAAAAGTTTTAAGAACTTCAATGAACATAACTTCCAATTTGATTTAATGAATGCGCCACTTGAGACCATAGAAACATTCAATAGCCCGAATGATTCATTACAGTTTCTTTATGGTATTATAAATAGTGTTTTATTGAAAAACGCACCGCAAAAAGAAAAGAGAATTAAGCGTGATATCCAGCCGGCATGGTTCAATGATGAAATAAAAGCTGCTATTTTCCAACGAAATAAACTTCACCGCGAAAAAAAATTCACCGAATTTAAAATAGTAAGAAATAAAATATTATCAATGATAAGAAAACATAAAAAGAATTTTTTCAATGAAGCAATAAAAAGCAATAAGTCTCCAAGCATTTTATGGAAGAATTTAAAAGCTATATGTAATGAAGTTCACAACGATGCAAATTCCTTTTTATCAAACAAACTTCGGTATAAAAACACTATTATTGAGGGTCAGAATAACATTTTAAATGCTCTAAATGAACATTTTACAAATATCTCAAATATTATTGACAAAACATCCTTGGTTGCTGAAAACTTTTCAAATCTTCAGCAAACTCTAGATGATAAATTAAAACATGCAGTATTTGAAATTGATCATATAACGGCATATGAAGTAAAGAAAATTATAGATAATTTAAATCCAAATAAGTCTACAGGGTCAGATGGTATTGGTCCCAAAATTCTTAAATACTGTGGCGATTGTATCACACCAGCAATTGCCTATATCATCAATCAAAGTATTGATCAAGAAATTTTTCCGGATGCACTAAAAGAGGCGTGTGTCAAACCGATTTTCAAGAGTGGAGACAAAGAAGATCCAAATAATTATCGTCCAATTTCAATTTTACCGACCATATCCAAAGTGTTTGAAAGACATATTGCATCTCAGTTACAATCATATTTTATAAAATATTCTCTCATTCATGATACCCAGTCAGGTTTTAGACAACAGCATTCGTGTCAAACGGCGCTCATTCATTTAATAGATTCATGGTTAAACGATGTGGATTTAGGAAAATATGTTGGTGCGTTTTTTTTAGATCTGAAGAAGGCATTCGATTTGGTAGACCACAATATACTTATACATAAACTGCATTTGTATCATTGTTCAAATAAAACGGTCAAACTGTTTACATCGTACCTTTCAAACCGGACACAGTTCATGAAACATGGTACTTTCACTACAAACAAATTGATAGTGACATCAGGCGTACCCCAGGGTTCGTCCTGGGGCCGCTTCTATTTTTAATATATATCAATGATATTGCTTATACAACTACCACAGGAAAGTTAGATCTGTACGCGGATGATTCCACTCTATATGAAGCTGATCATGATATCCTTAAAGTACAAACCCGACTTCAGGCTAATTTGAAAGCAATAAATAGGTGGTGTGATGAAAACAATATGGCTCTACATCCCACTAAAACTAAATGTATGATTATAACTTCACATATTAAACACAAAGCACTAAATAATAACCATGTGCTATTACAATTAAACATTAATGATTCGCAAATAGAAAATGTTAACGTTCAAAAGATACTCGGAATTTATGTTGATAATACGTTATCATGGAATGTACAGATATTAAAACTGAGTTCCAAAATAAATTCTAAAATTGCACTTTTAAAAAAAAGTGTTTATTTCTTGACGGATGATATGAAGAAACTGTACTACAATGCTTACATCCTGTTGACCATTGACTATTGTTGCCAAATATGGGCTAAAGGGAACAACATCAATAAGATACATAAGCTACAAGTAAGAGTAGCGCGAATAATAATGCATAAATCTTACAAAACTGGGTGCAAATCACTACTGAAAGAATTACAATGGCTATCCGTTTCAGATAGATATCAGTATCACATAGCTGTTCTAGTATACAAAGCGAAATATAATCTCGCTCCAAATTACATAAGCAAATTATTAACCTTTTCCAGCAGTAACATATATAGCCTTCGATCTATTACAAACAGTGATTTAGTAACTCCCAAGCCACGTACAAATTATATGAAAAAATCCTTTACATTTGTAAGTGCACAAGTATGGAATAGTGTGCCTGTACAGATTCGTTCATCCTCGTCGTTACATTCATTTAAATATAGATATAGATCACATTTATTGCAAAGTAATGTATTATCATTTAACGATTAATTGTTCAGATAACAATAACAAAGTAAACATATAAGTGAATTTTGAGTAAGAATCCGCTTATACTGTATTATTTCATGATCTTTAATATTGTTTCTAGAAAATTAACTAATGGAGTGTTTGTCGATGTATATATGCATATTGTGTGTGTGTGTGCGTGCGTGCGTGCGTGCGTGTATGATATTTTGCAGAAGGCCACATTGAAAATAAGATGTATATGATGTATGTTATATAACTCTAATGTGTTACCTTCTTTAAATAAAGCTTTTATTATTATTATTATTATTATGTTATCGTATGTTGTCCGCCGTGCTTTGTCCGTCCGTCCGTCGTTCGTTAACTGTTTGAGAAAAAGAAATGTTATACGTTGCCTTGTCAACACTCAGATGCTTTCAACACTCAGCCATATTTTGGATTGTGAATTTTGTTTGACTCTCTAATTCGGAAAAAAACAAAACATTTTTTTCCATTGGGAATGTGACCCCAAAACGGCCAAAAATATACAGTGTCGTCTGACAGTCTCGTCATCGGTAAAGACAGTCGAGACGCCAGAGACACCTCCAATAGGTGTCTTTTCTGTACTTTTTGTCATGGTACCCATGGATGTCGGAGTTCTTTGACCAATAACTTTTCCCTTTTGTGAATTAGCCATGTTATAGTTTTTCCCAGAAGTAGCTATATTGAGCGTTTGTCATTGTTGTTGGGATAAAAGAGGGCGTCAATAAACTTACTAATCTTTTAAGTCATAAAAACATGGGTATTTCTAAATATCATTAACTGTAATTGACTCTATATCTAATTTATGGCGTCGTCGGATACCCACGGTGACATTAATGTCTGCCGTGATTATCCGACGGTGATTTGTCTGGAACATGTCTAGAATTTCGGATTTAGAGAGTTACTACTTTTGTCTACTGTCTGTCGGATAAAGTCACTTAAAGACTAACTGCATTACACGTGTGCCGTTGACCGAATCACAGACCTAATAACAATTGTTAGTAATATGTGTGTCAAGGTATGTAGCCCTACGGTATATATATACAGTAACAGTATAAAAATGAAGCAAAGTTATCTCCCTTGACTTCATTTACGCCATTTACCAAAATGAAATTGCTACGCATCGCTTATCAAGAAATGGTTTATCTTTGTAAGTATATAATCCTAGGTTTTCTTTTCACAAATTGTGAAATTATTGTGTATACATGTTATTGTGAAGTATTTGCTAGATTTCATTTTGCGTTAACTATAAGTAATGTCTTATTTCGATTGACATAAAACGTTGCTTTTGTTTGTTTGCCTAATGTTTTGAGTGGGTGGGGTATCATTTTTTCTAAAATGTGTCCACACTAATTGTTTTCTCCATATACACCAATGTTAAAATGACATATATTAATGATTTGCTGCAACTTCAACTCCAGTATGGATAATCCAGCAGTGGAATTTTCATATAAAATTCTCCACTTGAAAAATCACCAGAAAAGGTGAGGTCACAAGACATGTAAGAAAGTTCTTGTTTGTTTACCAAACAAAACACCCTGTTTTCATTGACAGTTGCTCACAAAGTGTAAGTATACTCTCGCCTCAAACAATCCGATAATGATCGATAATTAGGCTATTGCCCTGATTAGATAAGAGTCGGGTTGTTATTTAATGGTAATGTGATTGTGTATTTTAGAGGGTTTGTTAATTGTGTATTTTAGAGGGTTTGTTAATTATAAGGTTAATCACATTAGAAATTGCTGAAATTGACCCGAAAATGACGGCGACTCAAATTTAGCCCCACATGGATAAAAGAGTGAAGTCGGCCAAATCAGAGTTAGTGTTTAGGGAGTGCACAGTGTTAATTTGCTTATAGACACATTTAGGATGCATTGTGCATATATAATGTGGGAAAGCTGTTTGTAGTTGTGTTATCAATATGAGTTGTCAGACTATTAAATTTCCTGAGGTGTTTATTTGTAATTATGATGATATATTGAAACCGAAAATAGGTGGGTTTTTTTACAAATCCGTCTGAACGTTATATATTTCTAATGTGTTTAGTTTCACAAATGCATAACACATTATATAAAATATTTCACAATTATTGTATCTGATGTCAACACACCATGGGCAGTCAGTGTTTGTGATTTATGGCCTCTTTGATCTAAACAAACAATCTGCTTTAAGGACAGCCAATTTGCCACTGTACCGCATTATTACAATGGAGAAACCCTTTATTTCTTGTGATTGCAATAAACAACCTGCCGTAAAACGGTTAACCCAACATTAGCAACTGTTCAATTAATTGTTTTTGGCATGGCTATATATCTATGTAGGTGCTATGATTTATGAAATCTTATAGTAGGAATAACAATATATTGCAGAGTTCTGTTAATTATTTTACATATGCCGTATCAAATATCAGAAGTAAATGACGTTTTGCGATACATATTCGTTTGTGGAATATAATTTTATGAACATAATCATTATTTAAAGAAGAATTTATATACTTATCATGTTTTAGAGGTGAATTTAAAACTCAGCATGTACAGTATTGGACTCTCAAACTACTATTATTTTAATTTCATAACTGGTAATATGAACTGTTCCTGTTTACAAGATATAATTGGTTTATATATTCGGTTTCAAGGTATCATTATAATGGCAATAAAAAAGCCATTTAACCCAGAAAAGGTCAAAAGTCTGACAGCTTATATTACTAACACAACTAGAAACAGCATGTGCCCAATATTTTTGCATGAATGATATGTTCTAAAATGTGTCTAAGACCAAAAAAACACTATCTATTTACTATACAGAGTTAGTGTTGAGACCTCCCGAACTCGAAATCTCACGAAAAATCGAGAATAATTAACCTGTAATTCAAATGAGAAATTAAAAGTTTAAATCAAAAGTTTAGAAATTTCAAACTTTTAATACAGTCATATAATAGTCTTAAATTACTCAAATATTACACCAATGATTATGATATAGATGACTTTTAGAAGTAAATCGTTACCAAATGAAGAACGTCCAGCCATATTTTCAACAAAACATTGTCATTACCCACCCAAATCCACACAATTTAAACACACAGAATTTCTTAATAATCTGCTCAAAAACGTATTATTTCAAAAAATTCAAACTTTGTATACAATTACATAGTCTTACATAACTCAGATATTACACCAATGATTATGATATACAGGGCCTCCTCTGGCCAATTTTTTTCTTGCGCCACCACTTGCGCCAAATGAAAAAAGTTGTAGCCAAATTGGAGAAATTGGAGCCATTAAGCTCTAATGGCCCAAGCCATATTTCTTCTAGGGTTTTATGTATTTTAAATGTGAAAATAAGAGATTTGGTTTATAGCTGTACACTAAAGAATAAAATAAATAAAACCAAACGGTATTAATAAAAATTATATATATGTTTTCGAACCCCCGATATCTGGAAAGTTTCTACATCGCATGTTTGCTTGAATCAACTAGCTGAACATAATGACAGCAGGAATCATACATAGAGGCTTTCATTTGATTGTTTAAGATGTCCTTTACATCAGTAACAAGTTCAGAAGTATATCATATAGGTGAATTTCAGAGGTAAATCGTTAAGTGGAGGACGTCGGGTATATTTTCAACAAAAAGTGTCATTTATAATCTGTCCAAATCAACCCAATTCACACACTGGAAATGTCAGTAAGTGCTCAAGCCCAAATAAAAAAACTCCGTACAATTAAATGACATTTGCTTGAATATTTAATTTATTATTTACTCATCTAAATGGTTGCTGAGTTGGAAAACCGCTACCAAACAAGACCATAACAACAGTCTTACCACTTGTGTTTCACAGCTTTTTAAATGGCGGTCTTTGTGTACCGATCGACAACATTTGCTGATGAAATATCTCCATGAGTTGTAAGTTACGAAGTATATCAAACATAACACAAACAAAGACAACTTTAATGATCAATTGGCAAAACAATAATTTCGATAAAAAATTGATAAACATGTATTTGCGATATTCTTATAATTATTTATTGGGGAAATCTCCGTGCCATTTTCCAACAAAAATTGTGGCTGAAGTCTCGCGCAAATCTCACGACGGCAATGAATTTACGAGATTTCATCTCATTTCAGGTAGAGTCTGATTATGTGGCATACTTTACCACGAAATGCCTGCACAAGGCCAAATAAAATAATACCTGACATTGTTGGAAAAAAACTAATTTATTTTTTATAAATAAAGATTTTAAGCCCGAAAAAATTTAGATACCGCTGTGTATAGAAAATATGTGAGCACATTTTTTGGCAAGTGACAAACTGAACAGTTGTTGGAATAATTCAGATTTTTTTAATTGACAATAATAAAAAAAGAGGGGTCGGTAGGGTTTTAAGGGACTTAGTGGGATTACAGTAAACACAGGTTTTATTTTATTTGGCCTAAACAACTCGTTTTCACTTGACAGAACCATTTAAGTTTCCAAATACGGAACAAAATACTAGATTTCTTCCATTTGAGATAGGGTTTTCCACCATGGAAGATAACTCTGTCCTACATGATATGCAACACTTACGTGAAACTCATGACCTCGTGTTTGTGACCTTGTCTTATTCTAGCATTAAGTCAAATACATTAAGTCAAATATTATACATTAAGTCAGATACATTAAGTCAGATACATTAAATCAAATACATTAAATTAAATACATTAAGTCAAATACATTAAGTCAGATACATTAAGTCAAATACAGTTACAGTGTATTCAAGTATGCCTGTACTGCTAAGCACATAATAGGAGAAAATTAATCCAGCATTAGTTTATAGGTGTGAGAGTCTCATCCCTGGTTGCAATTCTGACCCTTCTGTTGAGATTTCTCTATCTCACCTGGATCCTCATGATGGATTCTTATAATCTCCAGAGGAAAACATTGATTATGAAAATCATGTAGGAAAATATACAATCATTAAAAAATGTAGATAATGTGCGACTCCAATGAGTATTTATTCATCAAATTCAAAATGAATTGAAATGAATGAGTAACAAGGATAATATTCAGAGTAAAAAACATTTTTGAATAATTCATGCTTCCAAAATGGATGTGCATCCATCTAATACATTTTAAACTAGAACAAATTCGACGTCGCGGCCGTCGTAAAATACCCACGTTTTATTCACACAGGTTAGATGTATTTGACCTTCTGACCCCGCTGGGTGCAGAGCCATCATCATAATGTTTAATTTGAGAGATAATTACAAAAAACAAAAACCCTCTCACCGCTGCGGGTTACAAAACCACTGGGAGCATAACTTGCAAGTGAGGAAGTGTCGATTTTTACGGATGGCGGGAGGTGTACAGTAATGGTTCTGCCCAGGAAAAGTATGGGTGGTCTGCCTACACCACAAAAAATCGACCGTCATTATACATATATAACCTTACATGTGTTGAAAATGACGTAAAACACCATACAAACAAACAAACTATATATTTATAAACAACTGTACTGTACCGTGATGCCTATGTATCCATCTTCTCTCTCCGGGGGTGGCTAGAAATATCGTAAGATAGTAGGTTGATGAGCTGTTAAACAATATTCAATTTATCCTCGGAAAAATAATATTGAGATTTTGCAAAATACTCTAACAATGTAGTACAACAATGTAGGTACTTCATATATACTTCATGTACTTAATGCCATTAAAAAAAAGTAATTTGGGGTTATTTTTAATTAAAATGTCTCCAAGATCGATTGTATAATTTCGATTTTACTTCTTTCAATTTATAGGGAATGTGGATAATTTCTAACATGTACAAAGTAACATAACACTACAATCGATCTTGGAAATAAACACAAAATAAAGAAACTTGCACTTTTAATGGCGTTAAGTATATATGGAGTAATTGGTGGATGCAAAAACATACGTCACTAAATAAGATCAAATGGAGCAATGTCTTATTCAATATTCAGTTGCAATGTTTTGTAGATTGCTGTGCAAGAATAATATGTCCAGTGTTAGGGTTATTTTTTCATCGCCGAGTAAAAGATGGCCAACTAAGAACTTGTTAGTTCTACCAGTCCAAAACCTACTGATAATGATCATTTCTGTGTTGCCTTTTCGAAGAAAAATGCAATACATAGGGATCATTTTGTCGTCCGTCAGTCAGTCACTAAAACTTAACGTTGGCTATAACTTTCTCATTTCTTGACATTTCTTCATCAAACTTTCAATATATACTCATCATGAAAACATCGACATGACCATACTAAAATATGAAGGTCAAGGTCACACTGAAGGTCATTATATGACTCTTTTTTTTTTTCCACGAAAACTTAATGTTGGCTTTAACTTCCTCATTTCTTGATATTTCTGCATCAAACTTTCAATATATATACTTATCATGACAACATCGACATGGCCATGCTAAAATATAAAGGTCAAGGTCACACTGAAGGTCATTATAGGGTTAAATACCCATTTTTTTCTTCGTGAAAACGTAGCCAGGCCATTTTATCGAGGTCATTTATCTGGGTCCAAAAATCCTTGTTATACTGACAAAGCACTGACAGGCGACACATGTGTTTCGCGGAACACCCGTCTAGTTAAAGTGAGCTATATTGTGATCGCTTTTTGTCTGTCCATCAATCCTTAAATTTCAAACAACTTCTCTTTATAAACCACTTGGATAATTTTGACCAAACACTGAACTTCACATGGATAATGCCTGGTCACATTCACTCAGTATAATGCCTGGTCCCATTCACTCAGTATAATGCCTGGTCACATTCACTCAGTATAATGCCTGGTCACATTCACTCAGTATAATGCCTGGTCCCATTCACTCAGTATAATGCCTGGTCCTATTCACTCAGTATAATGCCTGGTCACATTCACTCAGTATAATGCCTGGTCCCATTCACTCAGTATAATGCCTGGTCACATTCACTCAGTATAATGCCTGGTCACATTCACTCAGTATAATGCCTGGTCACATTTACTCAGTATAATGCCTGGTCACATTCACTCAGTATAATGCCTGGTCCCATTCACTCAGTATAATGCCTGGTCACATTCACTCAGTATAATGCCTGGTCACATTCACTCAGTATAATGCCTGGTCACATTCACTCAGTATAATGCCTGGTCTCATTCACTCAGTATAATGCCTGGTCACATTCACACAGTATAATGCCTGGTCACATTCACTCAGTATAATGCCTGGTCCCATTCACTCAGTATAATGCCTGGTCACATTCTCTCAGTATAATGCCTGGTCACATTCACTCAGTATAATGCCTGGTCACATTCACTCAGTATAATGCCTGGTCCCATTCACTCAGTATAATGCCTGGTCACATTCACTCAGTATAATGCCTGGTCACATTCACTCAGTATAATGCCTGGTCACATTCACTCAGTGGCTTGAGTGTGCTAAAATAGAGTAAATGCAACATCCAAAATGGCCACATTTACTATAAATGGCTGAAACCTTAAAAAATCCTGTCAAGAAGCACTGAACAGATTTCGACAGGTTTTCTTTATTAATGTTCGCCAACCATAGGACTGATAAGTGAAGTTCCTGGGTCTAGAATGACTGTGTCTCGCGAGTCCAGAGATTGTATTTATATAGGGATTTTCCTCATCTTGGTGTTTTGCATACAGACGTCACTTATATATATATTATATATAAAAAAACTTGAAACAGCGTTTTCTCCAAAACCGTAAGGAATAATATATTGAATGTTACATTGGGTTATGGTCATCTTCCAAGTTTGTTCAAATGATGACCCTTGGGTCAAACCTGGGCCCCAATCCAGGGGTCGCAGTTTTACAAAACATTGTATAGGAAAATCTTTAAAAAATCTTCTAATTTGAAACTACAAGAGCTAAAGGTTCTTTTACTTTGCATGTATAGCCTATGATCCTCTACCAAGTTTGTTCAGATGGTGACACGAATCCCCCCCACTCCCCCACCACCCCCCCCCCCCCCCCCCCCCCCACCCTAATAAATTGTGATGCCCACTATAAATATGGGATAACTTGTTGCAAAATTATAACTAATTTTAATTTCTTGTATATGTAGTACAAGAGAATGAAATAAGCCATAATTTTCAACAACCGAGTAAAGTTTATCATGAAAAATTGTAATCGGTTAATCAGATCAAAGGCATAACTGATCGATCAAGTTGATTAATCGGAACAACACTACCAGTAGTCTGCAGTAGTCTGTAGATACAACTTTATTCACACTATAACTCCTCTTCCCCTCAAGGAATTATCATGAAACTTGATGGCTTGACTGCCTGTGATTATTAATTATTGGGTTTGTTACTGACCCCCTACAGAAATATGTGGGGTCAGTAAGATTTATAGGGGGCGAGGCAATATCCGAGTCCCCCTATATATCTGACTGACCCCACATATTTCTGTAGGGGGTCAGTAACAAACCCAATAACTGATTTATTGCATCGAGCATCTTTTTTAAGGCAAACACCGATATTTAAACCATTTTAATGGAGCGTCAATGTCATTGAGACGTTCGCGCAATTTGACGTCATGACGTTGACGTCCCGACCGGTACAATTTAAAAACAGTATTAATTTACTTATTATGTTTGTTTTAGCCTTAAAGAACTATTTTCGAATGATTTAAATTTTGAGTCGGAATTGTAGTCCATATTGTTTTAGTGACCCTCTATGAAATCTACTGACCCACTATAGAATAATAGAGGGTCACCATGTGACCGCTCTGATCCAATGAAATTCCTAGGATTTTGTGCTAGGTGCAATAAAAGAGGATAACCCTGTTGATATAGAGGGGGCAGGTCAAAGGTCAAGGTAACCGTAACCCAATCATGGAATTTCTTGTCCACTAATAACTGAAATGATGTACTAGATCGATGATCGATCGTATTGGGTAGCATTTCATGCAAACCTGTCTTCAACACTATCAATATTTATTAAAATGATATAATGTATAAAGTTCTAGTTATGTTCTGTATATTTTAAGTTAAGGGAAATAACAGTTATATATAACAGCTTGTTCAGTTTTAGTCTTTCATCAGATTTGATCTTGTGCCATTTAAAAAAAACACATATATCATTGAAAACTCGAAAGAAAATGGGTAGTTAGGTGAAGGGCCTTAACTCCACATAATCACAGCTAAAACGGACATGACCTATATTTTAGAGGAAGTAGGTGAGGCCTTAATTAAAATATTGTTTGTTTGCCCTTCACCTAACTACCCATTTTCTTTCGAGTTTTCAATGATATATGTGTTTTTTTTAAATGGCACAAGATCAAATCTGATGAAAGACTAAAACTGAACAAGCTGTTATATATAACTGTTATTTCCCTTAACTTAAAATATACAGAATCAAAATTAAACCGGACGTGACCTACATTTCAGAGGAAGTAGATGACAATTTCAAAGAAAATATTTGTTCACCAATTGTCTGGTCACTATTAAAGAATAACATACTGATGCAGTTTAGTTCATATACTCGCTAAAAGTCTGTTTATCTCGACTTTTAGCGAGTATATGAACTAAACTGCATCAGTATGTTATTCTTAGTGACCAGACAATTGGTGAACAAATATTTTCTTTGAAATTGTCATCTACTTCCTCTGAAATGTAGGTCACGTCCGGTTTAATTTTGATTATGTCTGAGTTTAAGTACAAGTTCTGTTTGTCTTGACGTTTAAGCGTGGATATTAACCAAATATGTTGCTCTTATCATGGTGAATAACTATTTTCGTCATTGTGACCTACTTACTCTGAAATATAGGTCATGTCCACTTTAGTGTACAAAATCTGACTCAGCATCTCTTGGTGGGATATTGACCAAATATTCTCGAGAACAATTCCACTGTGGAATAATCTCAGCCTTGCCGCCATCTTCTCTGAGACTGGAGAGAGGTTCAAATCCAAAATTTAATATATTATGGCAGAGGTTAACAGTTAAAAAACTCCTGACCTACTCGATGTAAATAGTTTTATATGGTGGCCCATTTTAAAATGCCACCCCCAATCATGCCAGTATGATTCCTATAGGATCGAGAGCATTATCTATAGAAAGAAAGAAATATAACAGTGTTTTAGTTTTAGATTTCTCGCACAATAAAAGTGGTATAACTTTCAAATGTTATAAACACACTAACATCTACATGTACATCGGCAGCATGTTCCTTACTAGAATGACCTTGACATAGTTGCACTTGATTGATTTGTTTATGTGACTGACGGTGCTAAAGTGGGGCATTTGTGTCCCATAGACACATTTTCTGATTTCCCTTAACAATGGGCATATTTTAAGAAATTTCTTTTGTTTCTTTCAGACGGTTAAAGAGAAACTTACACAGCTGAATTTTAAGTGACCATCATGGCCCACATGTGTATGCCAGGCAATGTTCCGCCTAAAATGGAGGAACCATCATACATTTACACTGTGGACAGATCCCTAGTGACAGTGTGCATCTACAAGTGCGGGGCGTGTGGACAGATGTTCAACACAATCTGTACCCTACACGACCACATACAGACGCACGTACAAGGTGGGTCCTACCACTATGATCACTACTTCAAAACCGCATTTCCCAAATACGACTGCGCGTGTGTCGGAACCCAGATAGAAAAAACTGATATCGCGCTGAACAGCATATGTACTGCAACCCAGACAGACAAAAATGATGTCGCGGACCACCGAAGCAACTCAGAAGAAACTACCCGTAGACTCTATTCCATTGATGCTGGAGGACATACGAAAAAAACGCAAGTTCTGACAATCAAGGATGAAGCTGATGATAGTGCAGATGGAAAGAATGACAAAACTGCCCAAAGCAATCGCCATCGGAATGACGCCATGGCAAGAGAGGGAAGAAATATATTGGATACAAGCAGTGGTGACTGGGTGTCAGATACTTTCAAAGAAGAAATGTTAAATGAAGATACCATTCGAGATATTGAATGTTTAACTAGGCTTATTGATAACGCCACTAAAGGAATGGCTAGTAATGGAGAAGTAGTGGTTAAGGAGGAATTTAACCAAGAGCCTAAGGATAGCCACACTCTGCTAAGGGACAGCGAAGCTGCACTGGTAAACACTCCTAGAGGAGCAAAGAAAAGAAAAACTAACGCGTTAAAATCTATAAAACGAAAATTGAAAAATCAGTCATCAGATCAGAGAGTTGAAATTGAAGATGTTAATACAGGTTTAACTGAAAGTTCAACTACCATGGTTACAAGAAAATCTACAAACAAAAGAAAATCAAACTTTTCAAATAGGCTGGATAATGCGAGCGACACACCGGAGGGATATCCAAATGATGATTTTAATGATGATTTTGTGGATAATGATAGTGATGTAGATTCTATTAATGATTATACTGAAATGAAGGCTGCAGATGGGTCGAATGACATTTCAAAAAGTGAAGAAAGAGATGATGAGGAAAGTCATATTACCGGTTCACCTCCTGGAAACGAAACCGTAACTTCCAACAATGAAGACCTAAACATAAAACGTGGTCGACCAAAGGGCATCATAAAAGCCACGCACACTTGTTTAAAATGTGATATAGTTTTTCTTTCTCGTGGAAAATATATCTATCATCGACGAATGCTTCATGCACCAGTAAAGCAGGTAAAGAAAGAGAAGAAAGAAAAGGAAAATAAAATATGGACATGTGAAAAATGTGGCAAGGTCTACACGACCGATTCCGGTTTATACCAGCATAATATTAGCAAACATTCCGATAAAATATTTGAATGTGACATATGCAATACCAGGCTTTCATCTTCTCTAACACTAAAGCAACATAGAATCGAACAGCACTTTGTTATAATGACAGAATACCAATGTACACCGTGTAAGAAACAGTTCGCCAATTCCAGTCATTATCGGGAGCACATGAAGAACAAACATGATATGTTTAACGACGAAATGTATGTTTGTGAAACATGCGGCTACCAGACCACTGTGCGTACGAAACTGCGGGACCATCACCGGGATAACCACGCCAAGAGGAGGCGACTGCAGTGCCCACAATGTTCCTTTACTACGCCCGGCAGTGCAAACCTGAGATTTCACATGAAGAGCCATACTGGTGAAAAGGATTACATCTGTCATTACTGCGGCCAGGGGTTCAGTTGCCCGGGCACACTGACAAGGCACGTGCGCGTCCACACGGGCGAACGACCTTTCAAATGTGAAATCTGCGGTAAAACCTTTACGACGGAAACTCCTTTAACGAGGCATATGGACATGCATTCAAGCAAGAAGAGGTTTTCGTGCGACTTCTGTAAAAAGGAATTTGTGCAGAAAAATAACTGCCTGGCTCATATGCGTCAGCACACCGGAGAAAAACCGTATAAATGTGATATTTGTGGTTTGGGGTTTACACATAATGTCAGTCGAAGAAATCACATGTCGAAACAACACAATGCAAATGCCCCGGCTATTATGAAAAATGAGTCAACCCTGGACCAAGGGTTGGATATGAAAAATGTGTGAACTGTGAAGTTTGATAGAGTAATCTGTGGACATAAGGCTTGATATGAGTAAACTGTGGACATAATGTTTGATATGGGAGAAAACTAAGTCTGCAGACATAAGGTTTGATATAAGAGTAAACTGTGGACATAAGGTTAGATAAGAGAGAAAACTGTGGACATAATGTTTAATATAAGAGTAAGCTGTGGGCATCAGGTTTGATATAAGAGTAAACTGTAGATATAAGGTTTGGTATCATTATGGGAGTAAACTGTGGACATAAGGTATGATATAAGAGTAAGCTGTAGACATAAGGTTTGATATAAGAGTAAGCTGTAGACATAAGGTATGATATAAAAGTAAACTGTGGACATAAGGTTTGATATTTAAAAGTAAACTGTGGACATAAGGTTTGATATAAAAGTAAACTGTGGACATAAGGTTTGATATTTAAAAGTAAACTGTGGACATAAGGTTTGATATAAAAGTAAACTGTGGACATAAGGTTTGATATAAAAGTAAACTGTAGATATGAGGTTTGATATAAAAGTAAACTGTAGACATGAGGTTTGATATAAAAGTAAACTGTAGACATGAGGTTTGATATAAAAGTAAACTGTAGACATGAGGTTTGATATAAAAGTAAACTGTAGACATAATGTTTGATATAAAAGTAAACTGTAGACATGAGGTTTGATATAAAAGTAAACTGTAGACATAAGGTTTGATATAAGTGTAAACTGTGGACATAATTTTTGATATAAAAGTAAACTGTAGACATAAGGTTTGATATAAGTGTAGACTGTGGACATACGGTTTGATATAAAAGTAAACTGTGGACATACGGTTTGATATAAAAGTAAACTGTGGACATAAGGTTTGATATTAGAATAAACTGTGGACATAAGGTTTGATATTAAAATAAACTGTGGACATAAGGTTTGATATAAAAGTAAACGGTAGACATACGGTTTGATATAAGTGTAAACTGTGGACATAAAGTTTGATATTAAGAGTAAACTGTGGACATAAGGTTTGATGTAAGAGCAAACTGTAGACATGAGGTTTGATATGAGAATAAAATGTGGTCATAATGTTTGATATATATATATATAAGAGTAAACTGAAGACATAAGGTTTTATATAAGAGTAAACTGTGGACATGAGGTTTGATAAACTGTAGACATAAGGTATGACATTAAGAGTAAACTGTGGACATGAGGTTAGATATGAGAGTAAACTTTGGTTTGATATAAGAGCAAAACTGAAAACATAATGCAATGTTTGATATAAGTGTCCGGGCCTCCTCTGGAGTTCGCAAATGGACCCAAATGAGACAAAAAAATAAAAGTGGCGATAAAAAAATAACTTTGGTGAAAGAAATATCCAATGTCAGTTATGAATGTTGTGTATTACTTTCCAATCTCGTCAAACCCCTTAATTTTCCCCTGTATAATTGCCTAATAACTCTGCCAAAATTAGCACCTCTTATTTCCAAGTCCAGAAGGCAACACTTGTCCATGATGAGGTGTGAAATACACACATTTGGTGTTAAGTATACATTAGGCTTTAATTATAACTGACTGGATAAAATAAACCAGTGATCAGTATAATTCTAGATAAGATTTTGTACTTGTATACGTGTACAGTATTTATTTTGAAACTGAAACATTTCCAGATTAATAAGTTTCATTTTTATGTAAAAAATTAGTAAATTATTTTTTTAAATATAATTTTATGATTATAATTATTACTTACTGCTTTATTCATGGGCCATACTTCATTTAAAAATACATTAAAATAATTTCGAAAATAGTATATGCTATCTTTGAGCCAATTTGGTCTCCAATTTGGCTCCAACTCTTTTCATTTGGTGAAATTGGTTGTGAATGGAAAAAAGTGGCCAGAGGAGGACACGAGTGTAAATTGAGAACATAAGACATAAGGTTTGATAACTGTGGAAAAGATGTTTGATTCTTGAATCAATTTTTAGGAAAAAGAGCATCATTTGAGATGATCAGATAATCCCCACCCCATTGAAGGGAGGCATATAGTTATCGCACCATCCGTTCGTACTCCCATCAGAAAAATCCCGTCACAGCCATAACTTCAAAAGAACTTAAGGGATTTCCATGAAACTTCACACAAACATTAACCACAATGAGAAGGTATGTCATGTGCAAGAATCGGGTCCGTACCTCAAAGGTCAAGGTCACACTTGGAGGTCAACGGTCAAATGAGTCAACATTTTGCGGGGGCTTTTGTCACCCATTGGTGACATTTCTTGTTCCTCTTCAATTTGTCTTCAAGTTTTCTGGCCATGTTTCAATACACAACAATAGATATTTACAATTCACACATTGCAATATCTGTGAAAAGCGAGAATAAGATTTTATTTGATGGTGTAAAAAACTTTGAACAGGTAAATGTATTTATCAATTATCTGGCAATAGTTGTACAGCTATACAATACAGATTTACTTCATTTCCCCGTGCAGTCACGCAGTGGTAAAAGTAGTATCTACGTCATACAAATAATACTTAGTTTTACATACAACTTAGTAGCGGTTTTAATATGTTAATTGATAATATTACAGTACAAAAAGGGTGGCCATTTCATCTTTAATATTCATTTTGTACAATAGTTGTATTAGCAAGATAACATTTACACACTTGTTTAAAACAACTGTTAATCCTGTATTTACGGAAAAAAAAGTTTTATTTATTCTGTGATGGGGTTCACACCATGATAGATATTTAAGTTTTAAGTTAGCTCTGTTTTCTTCATTTTTTGCATTGCACCATTGCATAAGCACCAACAATTTTTAGATCACCTGAGCCGAAAGCTCAAGGTGATCTATTGGGATCACTCTTCGTCCGTCGTCCGTCGTCGTCATCCGTCGTTAACTTTTCTTCAAACAACTTCTCCTCAGAAACCGCTTGGCTAATTTTGACCAAACTTCACATGGATGATCCTTAGATGAATGCTTTTTAGATTTGGTAAAATTAGGTCAGCATGACATCCAAGATGGCCGCCATTACCATATATGGTCGAAACCTTAAAAAATCTTCTCCAGAACCGCTGGACAGATTTCGAAAGTTTTTCTTTTAAAATGATCTCCAACGCCTAGACTATCAAGTTTGTTCAAATCAAGTCCCCGGGGTCAAAAATGGTTGTGCCCCGGGGGTCCAAAGTTTGTATGTTGAGATTTTGCATGTTTTTCATATAGACATATATAGGAAAAAACTTTAAAAAAATCTTCTTCTCTGAAACCACAAGGCACAGAGCTCTCATGTATTACATGTAGCATCTGCTTATGGTCCTCTACTAAGTTTGTTCAAATGGTGACCCTGGGGGTCACAGTTTTACATAGACTTATATAGGGGGAAAAAAAAATCTTCTCTGAAACTACAAGAGCCAGAGGTTTGATATTTTGCATTTACTATAAGCTTATGGTCCTTTACCAAGTTTGTTCAAATGGTGAAGGGTCACATTTGAGTCCGCCCCAAGGATCACATGTTTTACATAGACATGTATAGGGAAAAACTTAAAAAAATCTTCTCTGAAACTGCAAGAGCCAGATGTTCCATATTTTGCATTTGCTATAAGCTTAGGGTCCTTTACCAGGTTTGTTCAAATGGTGACCCTGGTGTCAAATTTGGCCCCGCCCCGGGGGTCACAGTTTTACATAGACTTATATAGGAAAAAAATAAAAAAATATTCTCCTCTAAAGTCTAAAACTACAGGAGCCAGAGGTTTAATATTTTGCATTTACTATAAGATTATAGTCCTTTACCAAGTTTGTTCAAATGGTGACACTGGAGTCACATTTGGCCCCGCCCCAGGGGTCACAGTTTTACATAGACTTGTATAGGGAAAAACTTAAAAAATCTTCTTCGTTGAAACTACAAGAGCCAGATGTTCCATATTTTGCCTTTGCTATAAGCTTATGATCCTCTACCAAGTTTGTTCAAATGGTGACCCTGGTGTCAAATTTGGCCCCGCCCCAGGGGTCACAGTTTTACATAGACTTATATAGGGAAAAAAAATAAAAATCTTCTCTGAACTACTAAAGCCAGAGGTGTAATATATTGCATTTACTATAAGATTATGGTCCTTTACCAAATTTGTTCAATTGGTGACCCTACTCATATATTACATGTAGCCCTTGGGTCACATTTGGCCTTGCCACATTTCTTGGACAATCTTAACCAAACTTGCACAGATTGTATATGATCATAAGATTTCGAAGAAGTTCGATAATGGACCATTACTCAGGTGATTGATATAGGGCCATCTTGGCCCTCTTGTTTTTTATAATAGTGCATTTATTCAATTCTTTCTCTAATATTGCAAGCTAGACTTTACTTTGTATTATTGGCCGATATACCCTGCCTCCTTACCTATTCAACCATGTAGCCTTAGTTAGCACTACCTCTTCAGCTACTCTGGACTTGAAAAAAATATCATCAGGCTCAGCCTTTGCTACAACCAATGGATAATGGATAACCTTCACCTATTCTCTTCAATGTCACTTAATAATGGATAACCTTCACTTATTCTTCAAGATCAATTAATAATGGATAATCTTCACCGTTTCTTCAAGATCAGTTACACCTATTCTTCAATTAATAATGGATAACCTTCACTTATTCTTCAAGGTCAATTAATAATGGATAACCTTCACCTATTCTCTTCAGTGTCAATTAATAATAGATAACCTTCACTTATTCTTTATTCTTCAAATTCATTTAATAATGGATAACCTTCACTTACCGTTCATGGTCAGTTAATAATGAATAACCTTCACCTGTTCTTCATGTTCAGTTAATAATGGATATTCTTCACTTATTCTTCAAGGTCAGTTAATAATGGATAACCTTCACTTATTCTTCAAGGTCAGTTAATAATGGATACTCTTCTTCTATTCTCTTCAAGGTCAATTAATAATGGATAACCTTCACCTATTCTTCAAGTTCATTTAATAATGGATATTCTTTACTTATTCTTCAAGGTCAGTTAATAATGGATAATCTTCTAATATTCTCTTCAAGGTCAATTAATAATGGATAACCTTCACCTTTTCTTCAAGATCAATTAATAATGGATAACCTTCACCTTTTCTTCAAGATCAATTAATAATGGATAACCTTCACTTATTCTTCAAGATCAATTAATAATGAATAACCTTCATTTATTCTTCAAGTTCATTTAATAATGGATACTCCACAAGGTCAGCTAATAATGGATAACCTTCACCTATTCTTCAAGGTCAGTTAATAATTGATAACTTACTGCACAAATTGTAGGATGGTATATTCAAAGTCAGGGCGATGGGTCAAGATCATCCAATTTGTTATATTTATAACTGCTGAACCACCCTCCATTTAGATAACAGGACGAATCTTGATGTGTATTTCCCTAATCCAGTAGACGTGTGTCAGCTTCAAATATGAGGTCTTGCCCATTTTCATGTCCAATCCAGGCAGTTGGAGATGGGCCGTAATTCTGATGTTATTTCTTGTTAAGTTCTCGTTTATAATTTCTGCAAAAATGGGTATTTAGTTTTAAGAGATCAATATCTTTTGATACATTTTATCAGAGTTTCCAATATTAATTTTATGATTTAAGTCACTCTGATGTAACTGATGTAACATTGTTTCCTCGTGTTTATACAAGTAATGGCCCAGTGGATAAACTTAAACCCGATTACTTGTATGTTAAAGACCCATAGGAATCTAATTTTAAGTAAGGGTAGTGCAAGTTCCCGGATTCCTATGTATCCTTCTGTTCTCGCTGAGCAGCTCTTAATAACCCATATTGTGTTACAATGTCTGGCTGCTGAACAGTCATTTTCCCTAAAACACCCCTTTGTCACATAAATGGAATGGTCTTGATTCAAAGAAAGAACAGTCAATTATATATATATATATGTAGCAGTTTAAGGGTTAAACAATATTCACTTGCTTTATGTAAACTTAATGTATCAAATAAGTTTGTATTATAATGGTATCATTATCTGTTTAGAATTTATTATCCTTTGTAAAAGTGATGTTTTGATACATTTTATCAGTGTTTTGTATATTTGTTTTGTCATATATGCGTTAATGTTCCCCAATGGTATACTAGTACATGTATATACAAATATTGCTTTATATAAACATGATGAATCAACTAATGAATCAACTAAATTTGTATATGATGGTATCATTAACTATTTAGAATGAATGGAGGATGAGCCTGGCATGTTCATGCCTGTAAGGCGCCATATAACCTTTCATGTGTTGGTGCGCCTTAAACTCCAATTCAGTTCAATTCAATTAGAATGAATGATCTGTATAAAAGTGATATATTTAATACAATTTATCAATGTTTTGTATATTTGTTTCTTCAAAGTCGCCTTAATTGTTCCTCATGGTGAACACGTATTTACAGTTAATGCTTTATATAATATAAACTAAATATCAACTAAATTTGTAAATAATGGGATCATTATCTATTTAGAATAAACTACTGGTAGTAAAAAGTATTGTTTTAATTTCTGTTTTGTTTCTCTGATTCCTGAATATGGGTTCTCAGATTTCTACACTTATAGATGTATAACTCTGTTGACATGGTAGATGTGTTGGCATGGTAGATGTGTTGGCATGGTATATGTGTGTTGGCATGGTAGATGTGTTGGCATGGCAGATGTTTTGACATGGTAGATGTGTTGGCTTGGTATATGTGTTGACATGGTAGATGTGTTGGCATGGTAGATGTGTTGGCATGGTAGATGTGTTGACATGGTAGATGTGTTGACATGGTAGACGTGTTGACATGGTAGATGTGTTGGTATATGTGTTGATATGGTAGATGTGTTGGCATAGTAGATGTGTTGACATGGTACATCTATGTGTTGACATGGTAGATGTGTTGGCATGGTAGATGTGTTGACATGGTAGATGTTGGTAGATGTGTTGGCATGGTAGATGTGTTGACATGATACATCTATGTGTTGACATGGTAGATGTGTTGACATCGTAGATGTTTTGACATGGTAGATGTGTTGGCATGGTAGATGTTTTGACATAGTAGATGTTGGTAGATGTGTTGACATGGTAGATGTGTTGGCATAGTAGATGTGTTGGCATAGTAGATGTGTTGACATGGTACATCTATGTGTTGGCATGGTAGATGTGTTGGCATGGTACATCTATGTGTTGACATGGTAGATGTGTTGGCATGGTAGATGTGTTGACATGGTACATCTATGTGTTGACATGGTACATCTATGTGTTGGCATGGTAGATGTTTTGGCATGGTAGATGTTTTGGCATGGTAGATGTGTTGACATGGTACATCTATGTGTTGACATCATGGTAGATGTGTTGACATGGTAGATGTTTTAACAAGGTAGATGTGTTGACATGGTAGATGTGTTGGCATGGTAGATGTGTTGACATGGTACATCTATGTGTAGGCATGGTTGGTTTGTTGGCATGGTTGATGTGTTGACATGGTTAATGTGTTGACATGGTAGATGTTTAGACATGGTCGGTGTGTTGGCATGGTAGATGTGTAGACATGGTCGGTGTGTTGACATGGTAGATGTGATGTGTTGGCATGGTTGGTGTTTTGGCATCGTAGATGTGTTGACATGATTGATATGTTAGGAATATATTCACTGGTCAAACAAAAGAAGAGTTTTAAGGAAAGGACACATGGATCTTGATTCTAAAACGACGTGTGTAATCACCCTATTTATATGTGTGTAGTTCTAAGGTTTATCGTCTCTCCGCCATAAAACCAAAGGTATAGGGACAGTGCTTCTTGTAGTTCTGCGTTGTATTTTTAGTGCTGGTTGCTGTCATCTCGGTGGAGTGTGTAATGTCGTGTTGCTGCTGCTCTACGTAGTTGTCGCTGTGGTGGTGAGGTGGGGTGTCTGGACGACTTCCGCTACGGTGGTTTCTGCCAACTAACTACTGGGCTGGTATGATTTGGTAGCCCGGTTTGGGGCCTCACCAATCACAGTATGACCCCTATGCCGGACATACCTTCCAATGGCTGTACATATTCTTCCATCGTCGGTCTTCTGTCTTCAGTCTTCGGTGTCGATAACGCTGAGTCGTTGGTGTCTCTCGGCTTCTGACATCTGGTGGATCTCGGGCGAGTTCTTGAACCAGCCAGATTTAATAGCTAATCTTACACAGTAGTTATATATGCATAAGATCTAAGACGAGTTCTTGGACCAGCCAGATTCGATCGCTAAGTTATCTGCCCTTGAATTGGCAAAACTGCGTAATTTTGCTTTGTGGACACTAGCCCCTCCGTTTATGAGCCAATCTCAACCTTTACGCAGTAGTTATAATATATATTCATAATATCTCGGACAAGTTTTTGAACCAGCAGATTTGATCGCTAATAGTTATCTACCCTTGAATTGGCAAAAATGCAAAACAAAATTTTGCCTTGTGGGCACTCGAGCCCCTAGCTTTTTTTGTCCTATCTTACTCAAACTTACACTGTTATATATCGGATAATATCGCCAATAGCTAAGTTATGGCCCTTGAATTATCGAAACTTGCATAGATTGCTGTTGTACTCTAAATACATTTTCTAATTTTCCATCTTAATTTGGGCTCCATGGGAGTCCAGAATTTATACGAAAAAGATAGTAATGTAATTCCGTTGATATAAATAATATAAGTAAAAAACATGCTCAGATTTGATTGAGCTAGGACACAAAATGTAAAGAAAATAGACATGTAACACAGCTTACGCGCTAAATGTGAAATGGAACATTGCGCATTTTAAGGGCTATCAGTGTTTGGGTTCACTGGGAGCCCAGGGTTTACAGGAACCAACATTACTTATGCAGACCTTAAGGTAATATTATAATGAAGCTCATGGCCACATGTGTTTGAGCTTGGACAGAAGATGCACAGACATGCATTACGATAATGATAATATAGAAGGATAGTTTAATTGAATTGGGGTTTTAAGGCGCACCAACACATGAAAGGTTATATGGCGCCAAACAGGGATGAACATGCCAGACTCGTCCTCCATTTACATTTAGATAAAATATGGAGAACGGGCCTAGAACCTTCTAACCTGCAGAACTGCAGAGTTGCTGCAAATTCTATTGTAGACAATCCATTTACGATGGAGCCATGTTTCCACATTTGCATATGCGGTGTCATGAAGAAAACCTTGAATGAGCATGATTAAAAAAATGACAAAATAAACATGAAGAGGTGGGGGTGGGGGTCTTACCCCTCTGCCTCCAGGGGGATTTGCAGTGGTTGTATTCTACCCCGGCAACCACACGGGGATATAGAAGGATAGAGAGAAGAAGACATATAGTCTAATATATTTAAGACTTTATATAAGAGAGACAGAGAGGGTCCATATATTCTTCTCTTTATTATCCTTATGAATGCCTGTGAGGAGATGTACGAGGTGTCGACTTACACGCAAAACTTGATGTGGAGTTGGACGACGACGACAAGGTGATTTCTGTAGTTTTTAAAGAAGGGAGATAATACTGTTATCCACATGAACTATCATCAGACCGGGTTAATTCCCTTCCAGATCTTGAACAAGGGAGGCAAGCAAGGTTTTACGAAAGCGTAATAAAGCTGCCGATAAGTAAACAAACATGAATGTTGGCCTCTGAACTGTTAGGAATGCAAACAATTGTTTTTGTTGTACTTTGAAATAATTATTGAAAGAAGCTGAAATAGGTGTTGTTGTTTTTAATTATCAAACGCAATAACTACACAGTGAATGCGTCAATAATGTTTATTTTGAAACCTGGTCAAGGTTTTATTGATATAATCCTTCAAATGAAACTCGATACAAATTATAATTAATTTTTTAAAGCGACTGGACAAGATGAAACTGGGGTTTGAAGTAAAAAGTGGCCTTAATTTTGTTAAAATAAAAGCAAAGATCTATTTAACGTGGCTCATAATGAATAATGCATGCGTGAAGTTTCAATCCATGATTTAAGCTTATATACAAACTTTTAACCAAGGTTAACACGTTTAACCAAGTTTTTCTAAATATTAAAGGGGACATTATTTTGTTAAAATAAAAGCAAAAGTTATAGAACCTGTCAGGCTATGTGGTGTTGTCTTATGATGCAGAATGCATGTGCGAAGTTTCAATCCATTACCTAAAGTAGTTTGTGAGATGCAAGTTTATATCATAACTTTACCAAGCTTATATGTATACAGAATTAAACCAAGCTTACATACAATGTACAAACTTTAACCAAGTTTTCGAAGTATAAAGGGGGCCATACTTTTGTTAAAAAAAAAGCAAGAGTTACAGAACCTGGCTATGTGGTTGTCGTGTTATGCACACGTGGTTTCAATCCATTATGTAAATTAGTTTTTGAGATGTAAGTTTACATACAAAATTTAACCAAGATTACAAACTTAAACCAAGCTTACATTCACTGTACAAACTTTATCCAAGTTTTTGAAGTAAGTATAAAAGGAGCCATACTTTTGTTAAAATAAAAATCTTATTGAAACTGGATTTGAGCCGATGCCAAATGCATGTGTGAAGTGTAAGTAATTTGCGAGCATACTGACGTCATTTCGAATTATCGATCGAGGGCGAGAATGATTTGCTTCGTACAAACTTTGGATGCTGACAACACTGATAACTATCAAGTGATGACAACAGTTATTTTTTCCCTTTGAAAAAGTTGAGCTAAAAAAGGATAAATGGCGTTAGTAGGAATTAAAATCATGCCAGGGCCATCCAGTATGTACGTGTAGATAACATCTGAAAAATAGGACTAGAACCCTGGCAGTAGTCTGCAGAGTTGGTACAAGTTTGAAAAGAAATGATCTGAATTGAATATGGTTTTACGGCACACCAATACAAAAAGGTTATATGTCGCCGAATAGGAATGAACATGCAAGACTCATCTTTTATTTACATGGAGATAAAAGTATGCGAGAATGGGCATAACCTGCAGAACTGCAGAGTTGTATATAAGGTTCATCCTCCAATTACATCGAGATAAAAATGCGGAAAATGGGCCTAGAATCTCGTAACATGCAGAGATACTACACATATTAATGTTCTAGGTATTATCCTGCTAAAGCCTTTACATCTTTTAACTCGCAGGCTGAGTAGGGTGTACACTGTCTGTCTGCTCATCAGTCATTTCCCCCAAAACCTTTGTAGCATAAATGGAACGTAAATGAATGTTTAATCGCATGTTAAGATGCTTTCTGGATACAAACAACAACAACAATAGAAATAAGACCCGACATATATGTTTGCAGTTTAGACTACATGTCTATGACTTGCACATTATCCATTTGAAGTTGTTAGAAATTGGTCAAGCAGTTTTATATGAGAAGTCGTTTAAATACCGCATTATAAATAACACCGATTCAACACTAAATGGTTTCGTTATATATTCGTGGGTATTATGCCATGAAAATACAGATTTGCGCTTATTCAATTCCTTGCGGTTTCATTCAGTTTCACTTACACTTTCATCAGGCTCCGTAAAATATCCCGGACATAAAGATCCTGGAAATATTACCGCATGTTACACTTCAGTAAACTGATCTACGAAAACGTCATTTCAACAAGCCTTTGAACATTGCAAATTATGTGTTTATACCATTGAAGTTTTTCTAGAAGAGCTATCGTCAACTACATGATTCACTATTGTTTAAAGAACGGGTTGTTCTTTAAAGGGGTATATATAGGCTATTCTAGAAGAATCTCAAATTTAAAACATGTTCCAGTTCATGATAAAAATTTCATATCAATCAAAACATGGTGTTGTTAAAATTTGAATTCGCCATAATTATATTTTGAATTGAATCTGGCGGAAACAGCTTTAAAATACATTAACCCTGGTGCGTAACCTAGGATAGCACATCCTACTGTGCTAAATGAATTTTCATGTAATTAAGGTCATTTTCAGGTTTATGCATTAAGTTTAGACTCTTTAGTATAGGAAATATATGTATTTGTCAATGTTAAGTTGGACCCCTAAAACCCATGAAAAAAACCTTTAAAGGGACAAACGGCAATCTTGTTTGTTTTTTAACTCACGGCGTTATTTTTTTAAATTTGAATTCATTAATATTAATATATTATTTCTAAAATTAGTTCAAAGCAAAAATACATTTATTTATTTTTACATAATACAAACTGTTGAGTATATTGAACCAATACTATATTTAAACATTCGGTTCAATAGAATGACTAAGACAAATTGAAAACTCAAAATTGTGTTTAAATTATATGCAAGCAGGTTTAGAGTCAAATGATGCTGAATAAATTAATGGCCATGATCATGCTATTGCTATTAAAAACTTCTACTGACCTGAAGGTTGACAGTTCTAGCCCCACATAAGGCAACATTTATTAAAATCATATTATGTCAAAATATTTCAAAAATAGTATTCGAAACTACTACGGAATGAATCTGATTTGTTCCTAATGATTTTGCATGTGTTCAAACATCAAACTTTCTGTGTGTCCCTTTGATATGAATACACCTGTAAATTCTCATAAAACTATATTGAACGCAATATCCAGTTTATTTTATCCATGTCAACACATCTACCATGTCAACACACTAACCATGTCAACACATCGACCATGTCAACACATCAACCAACTAAACATAACCAATCCAGATATGATCCGGATAAAAAATAATAATCTAACTCCTGTCTCAAATATTCATTGAGCATACATACCTTCAAGGAAATGAAATAGGTTTGGACGTGCCGTTAACATATAATATGTTATATTGGGACAGCAACTACAGAGGGAGATGAGACAGAACTTGTCGACTACCTTTATATTCAAAATAAGAAATTTTATTAAAAACTGTTTAAAAAAAGTAAAAAATAAATATAGTCATATTTGGAAGGGATTTACATTATGTGTAACTTTCAGTTGAACTCCTTTATAGCTCAACATGTTTAAAGGGACTGGAGGCTACCGGAAAGATTAATTGATGTAAATGCTAATAAAGGAGGAAACAAGAAAATAGGTAGAACCGATGGATGCTTCCCGTGTGTATGCTCAAATTATGATATGACCTTGTATCACCCAGCATTTTCAATTTGCAGATCCATCAGTAGTTTTTGACTTATGCTTTGGACAAGAATAACAAGCATACAACTACAAAGTGCAATAACTCAAAATTGAATGAAGATTGGTTGTAGATTTCTGCACTTCCTCTCATTGCCCTCTATCATTGTGTGAAGTTTCATTGCAGTCCCATCAGTAGTTTTGAAGTTATGCTCCGGACAAAAATTCTAATTATAACATTACAAAGGGCAAAAACTATAATTTGAATGATGACAGAGTTACGGTTCTTGCACTCTACACTTCCTCTCATTGACCTCTATCATTGCATGAAGTTTTATTGCAGTCCCTTTAGTAGTTCTGAAGTTATGCTTCGGACAAAAAAATCTTAAGTATTAAATTACTAAGGGCAATAACTATAATTTGAATGACGATATAGTTACGGTTCTTGCACTCTGCACTTCCTTTTATTGCCCTCTATCATTGTAGTCTCCTGTAGCTTTGAAGTTACTCTCCGGACAAAAGTGGGATCCCTATATGCCTGCCATGCTACCACGCAAACACCAAATGCAATCTATTTGTGTTTAACGCCATTTACGCAACTAGAAATCTTGACAGTGTCTCCAAATCAAAAACACCTGCAAGATTAATAGCCTCACTCCTTTATATGCCTTATAGTGCCAAATGATGCATTTGTTTTAAAAAACAAAAACAAAATATTTATATACGATTGCGTTCTGCGCATCATTGCATATTTATGGAGATTAATTCTGGTAAATTTGAAAGAAAAGCATGTAGCTTTGTGGGAAAACACAAACCAGATATAACATAACTTGTCAAAAGTACAAAAAGGGACATACCTCAGCAGAAATGCATCGGCTAGACACTTTTTGTGATATGCCAGAAGTAAAAAAGTAATTTTACAACAACTGAGCCTCTGTTAGATTTGTTTTCCATATGCCATATGAGCCTATTTATTTCTGCATAATTTTATTTTTAATACTTATTTTTTTCCATATAGATTTTTTATTAGAGGCAAATATTGTTTTCCATATGCCATCTGGGACCCCCTAAATGGGCCTCAAAACTAAAGGGAACACGTCATGGTTCAGTTCAGATTCAAACAATCGAGTGGCCATGTCCAGTGTCTAGAGTACAGCCAGTCTGTGTTACCGTCTTTTACTTTATAAAGTGTGTTAGTGTTTTGTAAATAGTGGAATAACCATGCAATGTCACAAAACATGCTTTTCGATTTGAAAATTAAAATAGAAGTGAAGAACTGAAAAAAAAAAAAAAATATTTCAGGGGTCCTGAACCACCACTTTTATTTTATTTTGGCCTAAACTCCATTTTCATTAAAAGATTATAAGAAAAATTAAATTATAAAAAACTTCAATCAGTTTTATTCAATTAAACTGATCATTAATAATTATAATAATTATCATGAAGAAAAAAACACATAAAGGCACTCTTCCAGTCAGCTGTTTTAATGCACACACTGTGGTTCCGTACTATATTATCGTTCTAATCCATAAAGCTGGGAACCACATACCTGCAGTAAAGTCGGCTACCAGACTCTATTGTACCCATACGGCGAGGAGATACTCTGGAAGGCTTAACCTGAATTTTGTTGGTGGAGGGACTTTAAACCTTCGAACTACACACACACACACACACACACACACACAATACCAAAATTCACCAGCTCGATCGCGGGTGGAAATGGTCGCTTTGGCAAATTGCATTAAAAATATAATTTTACACCAGTACAGTCATTTTTGACTGAGTCGCTATTTATTTCTATAAAAATAACAGGTATCAACTGCTACATGAAACACAGTCAAACTCCATACCAATTTACAAACCCCATACCATTTCAAATACACCGTAAGAAAAAACAGTGATACAAAGTATCACAAGCCGGTCAGAACACAGTTACACAAGAAAAAGTAAGGGGGATGAATGTGATAGAAATAAACGAACAGGGTGTAGATGTTAGGAAAATACTTTTATTTGTAATTGTCAACAATCAAAACACATTTGTTATGAAAGATTTGAGAACTAGATAAATTAGTCATCATGAGACAAAATGAACATGTTTTTAATTTTGGCATTTGTGTTGTATACACCTTTTATTAGATACTATCCAGTGAAATAGAGATTTCATGATTAAAACAAAACCTTACATTTTCGTTGTTTACATGTGAAATACCGAAAATGACGTAATGCCGTTGTTGACGTCATTGTTTTGGAGCATGCATAAGTTTCAAGGTTGTGAGTATATAATAATGAATGAATGGTGTTTTACGGCACGTCGACACATAAATAGGTCATATTGTGCGCAAAAAATTATGAAAAATGAAGTATTAATTAAAAAATTAATGTAAATATATTAATATATTAATATAAACTATGTATGTAAATCAACAAATGCCCGTCAACGGGTATATAAACAATTAAATATATATAAGAACACATTACAATGATTTATATAGTCTGATCTCTTTCAGGAAATCTAAAACAAGACTAAAATCTACAGTATCAAATAACTCTTTCATAGTATTAACATTGTAGTACCTTTGACGCATAGGATCAAAGTCTACACATTCCAATAAGATGTGTTTGACCGTTAACGGTGCAAAGCAGGGTATACATTCTGGTAATTGCTCACCTTGCAATAAATATGAATGAGTATAACGTGTATGCCCTATCCTGCACCGGGCTAGGACAACATCCTCTCGACGAATGGGTCTACTAGAAGAACGCCATTCTCTCGTTAACGGTGCAAGGCAGGGTATACATTCTGGCAATTGCTCACCTTGTAATAAATATGAATGAGTATAACGTGTATGCCCTATCCTGCACCGGGCTAGGATAACTTCCTCTCGACGAATGGGTCTACTAGAAGAACGCCATTCTCCGAGTAACGGTTTAATTGAATGGAGTTTATTGTTAACCGACAAATCCCAAGCGGTTTGCCAAGAGTTACGAATATATGTGTTAATAAAACTTTTAAAATCAGTATAAGGTAATTTGGTATTAGATATATGTAAATATAATGCTGCCTTAGCAGCACTATCAGCTCTATCATTACCACGTATTCCTACATGGCTTGGAAGCCAGCAGAACATAATAACATTATAAATTATAAGAGAATTGTACTTTTCTAAAAGTTGAAGCACAACTGGGTTATCATGTTTCATATTACCCAGTGCTTGAAGAGATACAAGGGAATCAGAAAATATTACAAAATGGTCATCATCAGATTCCTAATTATAATTTAAGGCAAGTTCAATTGCCTTAAGTTCAGCTGAAAAGATAGACGCCTTGTCAGGCAGGCGGCTCTTTATGCTGTGTTTGTGAATAACAGCTGCTGCAGCTACCTTATCTCCATCTTTAGAACCATCTGTGTATATATGTTGAAAGTTACTGTATTTCGATTTAATTTCATTAAATTTGCTTTGAAAGACAGTATGGTCAGTACTGGATTTGTTATTATTACAAAGATCAAAAATAATTGTTGGTGTTTCCAAAGTCCACGTAGGAATTTGTGTTACTTTGTACTTGGCAATCAAATTTAGGTCGATTTCAGTGTCTCTTAATTTGGGTTTAATACGAAGACAAAATGGTCGAATGGCCTTCGGTTTTCGATCAAAAAGAGGTTCACAACTAGGATTAAAAACATTATCGAAAGTTGGGTTTGAGTTAGACTTTAATTTAATGGCGTATTAAAGAGTTAATTTGTCCCGTCTATGAGACAGTGATGGTTCATTAGCTTCAACATATAGACTTTCGGCTGGTGATGTACGAAAGGCACCTAAGGCGAGTCGTAATCCTTGATTATGTATAGGGTCGAGCATCTGCAAGTACGACTTGCGAGTCGATCCATATACTATCGAGCCGTAGTCCAACTTGGATCTGATAAGAGATCTGTAAAGTCGCAAGAGGACTTTTCGATCTGCTCCCCAATTAGTGTTTGCAACAACTTTAAGTAAGTTAAGAGCTTTAAGGCATTTGGCCTTCAAGTATTTAAGGTGTGGTATAAACGTTAATTTACGGTCGAAAATAAGACCAAGGAATTTTGTCTCATCCACTACTGGTATTGGTGACCCATCCAGTGTTAGATGAGGGTCTTCATGATGTTTACGAAGTTGACAAAAGTGCATACAATTAGTTTTAGATTTAGAAAATTTAAAACCATTTTCATCAGACCAGGTCTGAAGTTTATTGAGACATTGTTGTAATTGTCTCTCGATAGTATTCATGTTTTTTTGCACGATAACATATAACAAAGTCGTCAACATATAGCGAACAATCCACACCTGGATTGATGCATTTTACTATACTGTTAATCTTTATATTAAAAAGTGTGACAGATAGTATGCTGCCCTCTGGAACACCCATCTCCTGTTCATGAATATCAGAGAGTGTTGGACACATTCGGACACGAAACTGTCTATCATCTAAGAATTTCTCTATAAAAATGGGTAATCGGCCCCTAAGACCAATGTCATGTAGATCGTATATAATAAATAGAATATGTGTGGCATGTGTTGGTTTGTCGCGAATATAGGATTTATTTTCGTCTCGAAGTGAGGAAACTCGCATGTGCTTAAAATAATATGTTTTCGCACTTCTCGATTAAAATAAATCCTATATTCACTCCAAACAAACAAATATCCTCTAGATCTATATAATATGAAATTCAATATGACAGAAATTTTAAATATTATGTGTAATGGCTCACTAAATAGAATGGTGTTTCATGGTTAGAATGTGATGAATTTGGAAAATATCATGATCAGAATGTGAAGAGTTGGTAAATTATCATAGTTATATACAAGCCTTAATGATTGCATTTATAAACAAGTGTAATGGCAACTGGATTGAACGATTTGTGCCTGTGAAGGTTATCTCAGTTTTTAGCAATGTACATTAGAAGAAAGGGTTTAATGTAAGATTTTTTATTATTATTGAAATATGATCAGTTCATGAGAATAAGTAGCAATGGTGCAGACCTATTTAAACTCTTTAGAAGATGCTATAGTTAAAGTTTCATCGAAATCTGTTTAATTATTGAAGAGGCGATGCTTATTTTAATATTAGACAACACCAAAAAGAGATACATAGCTGTACACACAAACAGTTAGTAACATTCAAAAAAATGTCTTTATACTATTCTTATAATAAATATTAATTATTGAACAAATGCATGTAGAAAAAACCAGTTATTACTTCACTGAAAAAACTAACGGGACGCCGCGAGCTTTTAAAAAATCAAAATTGTTGTGTGTCCCTTTAATAAAGTTAATAAAGTTAAACATTATCACTAATCAGTGACAGTGAAATACCGATTTGGAACCAGTTCTATTCGTCTGCGCAGAACAGATTTGCAGACTGTATCTCTGACATTTACATCTAATTAATACCGATAAAATATACCCGTAAACCAAGTTGACTGCGTCTCTGTTATTTACTCAAAAAGCTTACGAAAATACAGCTGGTTTATTACGGAATCCTGTTAGGGCCATCGCGATCTCGCGTTTTCAATTTCGCGAGATTGCGAGATTGCAAAATAAATTTCGCATTCTCGTCCTATTCTATATTGAAAAAAAAGCGAGATTTGCAAGCCAAACTTCGTGCAAACCTCGCGATTTTATCACGTTTTCATTTGGACGAGATCGCGAGAATGCGAAATAAATATCGCATTCTCGCCGTATTCTACAATGAAAAAAACTCGAGATTAGCAAATCAAACTTCGTGCAAACCTCGCGCTTTTATATCGGCCTATTGTACGATGAAAAAAATGCGAGAATTACGCGAAGTTTGGGTTAGCAAACCTCGCGTTTTTTTCTTCGATGTACCAGAGGGCAAAAACAAGAAAACATATTTCTTATTCTCGTAATCTAATAAGAATAAAATCGCGAGGTTTGCACGACGTTTGATTTGCAATCCTCGCATTTTTTTCATTGTACAATATGCCGATAAAAAATCGCGAGGTTTGCACGAAGTTTGATTGCAAATCTCGCGGTTTTTTTCATTGTAGAATACGGCGAGAATGCGAGATTTATTTCGCATTCTCGCAATCTCGTCCAAATGAAAACGTGATAAAATCGCGAGGTTTGCACGATGTTTGGCTTGCAAACTTCGCGTTTTTTTTAAGGTAGACTAGGACGAGAATGCGAAATTTATTTCGCAATCTCGCAATCTCGCGAAATTGAAAACGCGAGATCGCGATGGCCCTAACAGGATTCCGTAGTTTATAACAGTCAAATTTCTGCGTCTGGGATAAATATAGCTAGAGGCTCCGGCAATAAGCGACAAACCGGCGGCAATCTTGGTTTAAGAAACTCGCGGCGTCCCGTAGTTTTTGTACATAACCTGCATTTGTTCAATCATAATAGTCTAATAATTATAGGAATAGTTAACAGTAAATTGTTTTTGCATATTACTAACTGTTGATTATATTGCACCAATAATAATTGATTAAAAACTAAGAGAAAATGAAAACTCGGAATTTTATTTAATTAATATTAATAATCACGGTATCCACCAAAAACTAAAAGAGTCTCGAGTTTTTCCGAACAAACTATTTCACAATAGTTATATCTTTTTTTTTACACTTTAATCCCATATAAAATACCAAAAAAATAAATATATAATTATAAAAGGAGAAATGAGTGTTATCACAGACATATTAATAAATTTATATATTTGTTATTAGGTCTGTGGTGTTATCAATTGATCCACTATTTAATTTTGGATTTATAAACGTAATAATTAAATCGATAATTGGTATGGGGTTTGCTAGTTTCGTGCATATGAAACGCATTGTGCTGGTTTTACTCGTATTTGCGTGGACATCCACTATTCCTTCAAATCGCCCCCAGCCCCTTTAACTAATAAATATGCAATTTCTGGAAAAAGAAATACATGTGTGTTAGGCATCTCCACACTTTACACATTCATAGTAATTTATTAATATTTATTAACATTTAACATTAACTAATTTATTAACATGCATATCTTCAGAATGTTCTAATTTTTCCAGCCTTGATTTGAATAATCAACTTATTTGTCTATTATCTTGTGAAAATATACACATTCTGAAAACATTAGTTACTTACTTAATACAGTGTTTGAAAAAACACAATTAACCCTAATAGTCATTATAAATAATAATAATATATAATTACTGGTGTGATTATAATTTAATGTACTGTAGGCGACTCTGCTCAGTGTATGTGCTCTGGTTTATTTTGTTATTGTTTGTTTGTTTACTTACCAATCATTGCAATCAATGTACTAAATTACTTGCTCCTTTGAGGGCCCTTAATTGGTTAATACAATCTTGTATCTTGTATCTTGTATCATAGTTTCCTATCTATTTGTTTTTGGTTTGTGGGTCAGACGAGCGAGCGAGACAAACAGAGGGTACTATATTTTTTTGTTAGTTCATTGTTCATGTAGATTTAATTGCGTTCGACACCTTATTTTTATGAGAAAGATAAATAGTCGTCTCCTAGTTCGAAGCACCAAGCTGGGTCTTTATCACACCCTATCCCTACTCTGTGTGGGTGCCGGTATCGGTAAAGTACGGAGGAAATCGTTTATCTTGATGACAGACCAATTACATGTGAAATAAAACGCCGATGTAGATAAAAGGGTCATGCTGAAAAATATGTGTGACCCCGTCGAGGTGTGAAATGCTGTTTTATTGCGGGTCTGTTTTAATTGGATCCAGCATCATTAGCAGATTAGGGGTCGCCGCTCTGTAAATGAATGGATATGTATACAAAAACAATAGATTGTATAGCATTTGATCTTTGTAAAACAAGTTTCAAATTTCTATAAAATTTCGCACTAATTACTAGATCATTAGTGAGTGAGAATGGTTTGTTGTTGTTGTGTGTGTTTTTTTGTGGGGGGTCCTCAATTTCCCTAAACATATCTATCGTGGGTTGGGCTAGATATGCATTTCTCACCGCGGCATGCGAAATGCATATAAAACCTGCCTGTATGTTAAAGAAAGTTAGAAAATATTGATTAAGTGTTGTATCTTAAGCTTTATTCTTTGATTCTAAATTATTTTAAATGAGTTCCCTCTTTCTTTCTTTTTCTTTCCATTATTCACAAATACCTTTTTCCTGAATATAAAAGATCCAACCAGTGGCTGGCTGGTTGGTTGGTTGGTTGGATGAATGGCTGAATGTGTTTTTCAGCACATTTTAGGCTATCAGTGGCGTAGTATAATGAAGAAATCACTTTAATCATTCCACTGACACGAAAATAACAGGCTATGCTAGTCGGATAATCCATGCGGACAAATGTATATCATTTACAATATTTGTCCGCATATATTACAGTTACATAATTATATATCCTTTAAAATATGTCCGCATATATTATAATTACTTGTTTATCCATTACAATATGTGTCCGCATATATTATAGTTACATGTATATCATTTACACTATTTGTCCGCATATTTATAATTACATGTATATCATTTACAATATGTCCGCATATATTATAATTACATGTATATCATTTACAGTATGTCCGCATATATTATAGTTACATGTATATCCTTTACAACATTTGTCCACATATTTATAATTACATGTATATAATTCTACAATATTTGTCCGCATATATTTCATTATATCTATATCCTTTGCAATATGTCCGCATATATTATATTTACATGTATATCCTTTACAATATTTGTCCGCATATATTATAATTATATCTATATCCTTTACAATATGTCCACATATATTATAATTACATGTATATCATTTACACTATTTGTCCGCATATTTATAATTACATGTATATCCTTTACAATATGCGCCCGCATATATTATAGTTACATGTATATCATTTACACTATTTGTCCGCATATTTGTCATTACATGTATATCATTTACAATATGTCCGCATATATTATAGTTACATGTATATCATTTACAATATGTGTCCGCATATATAATAATTACATCTATATCCTTTACAAGATGCGCCCGCATTATAATTACATGTATATCATTTACAATGTGTCCGCATATGTTATAGTTACATGTATATCATTTACAATATGTGTCCGCATATATAATAATTACATCTATATCATTTACAATATGCGCCCGCATTATAATTACATGTACATCATTTACAGTATGTGTCCGCATTATAATTACATGTATATCCTTTACAATATGTGGCCGTATTATAATTACATGTATATCCTTTACAAATATTTGTCCACATATATTATAATTACGTACATATCATTTTCGTGTCCGCATATATTTTAACTGTCTGCACACCATTTAAAATATGCGTCCGCATTACATGTAAATCATTTAAAATATTTGTTTGCATGGATTATCTGACTATCATAGCCTGTTATTTATAGATATGCTAACGTAAATGAGTTTATATAACCATTGAAAACGAAATATGTATTAACTCCCTTTAATAGAAAAATAGAGAAACAAGATTCTCTCCCTTTACGAAAAATCATTATTTTCATAAAAACATGCACATAAACCATTAAACACATTTATTAGTCGCAAACATGTATGGTTTCAGAGTAGTAATATAACTATTAAAAAAAAGATGGCTGCTAGCGGACATGTTTGACATTGAATCAAAGGAATTCTATTTACTGAAGTCCAGACTCCATTGTGCCTATAATCGTCGGGTAGGACGCCTGTCGTAGGCGGACGAACTGTAATCCTTAGAAACACACACACACACACACACACACACACACACACACACACAATACAATTTACGGTAGAGATCGCAAACTTTCTGTTTCTGATATACTAGTAAATCCGTGAAGACAAAGATGGCAACTCAGTTTCAGTTTTCAGTTTTCAGTTTTATTTGGAAATTCTCAGTTTGTATACAAACAAAAGCACGAGATCAAAATACATGTACAAAAAAGTCATATTTAGAAATCACATACATACATGGCGCCTGTAATAATAAAAAATCTTCCCTTTTTCCCCAGCATATTTTCATATTATAAAACATAGAGGACAACACACTCTCACTATAGTAGTATTGTAAGTAAATAAACAATAATATGAAATTAAATATTGAATAATCTTAAATTAAATTGAATAATCTTATAACTTATCGATAATATAGGCAATTTTTTAAAAACAATCGTTCAAATTAGTTGCAGAGCTCCTCGTGCAAGTGATGCGTGGATTTCGAGACCGGATTTCGTAGCTTGGCCACTGAATGTAAATGCAGTAGTTGCACGTGATTTAGTAGCACGTAAATTGAGTTGTGTGGGCAGTCATTCAGTTGGATGTATTTTCTATAGGATTTTACCATTTAAAATAGGTACGTCTTTTTGTATTATGCCTCTAGTGTATTAATAGTACCGTTTGTAATAATTAATGTTCAGGCAGAGATGGTGTTTTAGACTATAAAAAGCATGTAATGAAACATCCGGGGTCTGTTGCATTAATGCTGTGTTTGCAGTAGCGGATATGTAGTGGGATGGGTGGGGTTACCATATATTTATGTATATTTAACGTTAGATCGGGGATTGTCATTAATACTAGTATTTATACATGATATTTTTCAGCCACTCTAACATTCCCATGTACTCATGCACTTTAACATGTCGTCATATACACTCTTTCTTATACGCGCTTTATTTCATATTCTCTTTCATCTCTTTCATTTCCTCTTACAACATGTGACAAAAGAAAATGACATTTACAAAATAAACAATAAAACACATTCAATATAAACGAAAACATAAACAAACACCATTATACAATGGAATAGTTAAATGATAATTGAACATATTTTCGTTCGCATTATAATGTAACAATGCATATTTAAAATATCAGTGCCATATGTAATATATATATATATATATTTAACTTTTGAAATTACGGACAATATACCGTTGAGCTTATCACTATTAAGAGTCAACTTAAGCTCAATTGATTGTCAGGATCTAAAATATAAAAGTTCGCGCCCTGCCCGTTTTAGAGATGCCTTACCGAAAACGAAACGCAAGGTATCATTCGGACAGATAGGTTTTCTTAGTCAGGCATATTTTTTATTTATTTATATACTGTATAAAAAAAACTAACGGACATTCCATTAAAGAGATTGGAGTCGATCTGGAATAATTATTTATGTCAATCCATATACCAACTAGAAGGGTGTTCCGCGTTTATTTATGTCAATCCATACACCAACTAGAAGGGTGATCCGCGGTTATTTTTGTCAATCCATTATGTCAGTCCATACACCAACTAGAAGGGTGTTCCGCGGTTATTTATGTCAATCCATTATGTCAGTCCATACACCAACTAGAAGGGTGTTCCGCGGTTATTTATGTCAATCCATACATCAACTAGAAGGGTGTTCCGCGGTTATTTATGACAATCTATACACCAACTAGAAGGGTGTTCAGCGGTTATTGATGTCAATCCATACACAAACTAGAAGGGTGTTCCGCGGTTATTTATGTCAATCCATATACCAACTAGAAGGGTGTTCCGCGGAACACTTGTGTTTCCTGTGCTTGCCGGGGTAGAATACAACCACTGCAAATCCCGCTAGAGACAGAGGGATAGGACATGGCTCCATCGTAAATGGAGTGTCTACAATATAATCAACTCTGCAGTTCAGCAGGTTAGAAGGTTCAAGACCCATTCTCCATATGTTATCTAGATGTAAATGGAGGATGAGCCTGGCATGTTCATCCCTTTTTGGCGATATACAACCGTTCTTATGTTGCTACGCCGTAAAACCCCAATTCAGTTCATCAAGTACATTCTGACTATAAAGTTTGAAGACAGGGGTGCAATCCTTCATGCATTATGGAGCAGTTATGTTTTATTGTTAAAGTTTATGAAAATGGGCATTACTCTGCATTGGATATCTGATGAGGAATTGCATAACGTTTCATGACCATAAGTCAATGTTTTGCCAAGTCATGACCTAGATTAGGTTGCAGGATAAAGTTTTATGAAAAGGGGCATAACTCTGCCAAAATGAAAGTCACAGTTATTGGACATGCAACATTCCTTGCGACATACGTTGCAATGTGTGTGAAGTTTTATGCACATAGGTCAAATAGTTTTCATGTTATAGCCAAGGTTAGGTTGCACGTTAAAGTGTGACGGTCGACGACGGCGGACAAAGTGATCCCTAAGTGTCTCCCATGCTACGCAGGCAACACAATAAAACCATTATGATGTGTTCCAGTTGCACATTCAATATTCATATGTACTTAACTAGGCAACATTTCTGGAAAACTTGACGACTCGGCTAGATTTTTGTTGTACAAATCATTAATATTAATTAAAATGTTGCTGTAAGGCTACATTAACATTGAGTTGTAAAATCTAACTATACTTCAATTATATGTACAAATACTAGCAATACGAAACCCATATGAATTAATATTTATGATTTAAGATCAAGAAACGTGGAAATTCCACAGGTTTCCATTTGAAATGCTATAACAATACCGGTAAGATGAAAAATGAAGTAACAAAGGGCAAGTTTCGTTTCAATATCTCATTCCCAACTGAAGGTATTGAGCGGAAACCTTTTTTTCTATTTTAGTAACAACGACCTTGACCACAGTGACCTCAAATGCAATCACAAACTTCATTTTGATATAAGGTACCTACAAAGCAAGTTTCATTCTAATATCTCATTCCTTCCTCAAGTAATGGAACAGGAACGGTTTTTCTGTTTAGTAACAGTGACCTTGACCCCAAATGTAATCACAAGCTTCCTTTCCAAGGTACCTACACAACAAGTTTCTTCTGATATCTCATTCCCAACTTAAGTTATTGAGAGAAATCTGTTTTCCTTTAGTAACAATGGACACCAAATGCAATCCAAAACTTCCTTTTAATATAAGCTACCTACACAGCAAATTTCAGTCTAATATTACATTCCTTACTTAAAGGGACACATGGCAATCTTGAGTTTTATTAAACATTAAAAATTGCACCTCGATTTACAGTTTTAAAGTAAAAAAGCAGAATAATGCTTTTTTACTTTAAAACTGCTTGCATATAATTAAATAAATAATTGAGATTTCAATTTTCTTCATTTTTTTACCATTTTTTTAAACTATATCGTTGGTGCAATATTATAAAATGTTAGTAATATGTAAAACAATTTGCTTTGAACTATTCTAACAATTAATATTAATGATTGAACAAATGCAAGTTAAGAGAAAAACTAACGGGACGCCATGAGTTTTTAAAAAATCAAGATTGCCGTTTGTCCCTTTAAGTTATTGAGCGGAAACCGTTTTTATATCTTTAGTAAGTGACATTGACCCCAGTGACCCCAACCTTCCTTTCCATACAAGCTACCTACCCTGGTAAGTTTCATCGCAATATTTCATTCTTCATTCATAACAAAAGTTATTGAGCGGAAACTAAGAGCCTGACGCCGCATGCCTCCAAACGACAAACCCCAATCTAATAATAACCAGGTTTTCCAAGAAAACCCTAGTTTAAAAAAAAACGCCGAATCAGTGCCCGTTTCATATTAAACCGAAGGTAACATGCGGCTTATTTATTGCACGTGCACATTTCATATGAAACTGAAGCACATAATGATAATTTTATTTTGTGTTTGGATTGGCACCAATTACTCTTCCAGATCGCCCCCATGCAGTCCCTTTAATGATTACTGACGATTATGTATTTCCCTTCGTACAGGGCAAACGAAATAAATGTTGTTTAACGGCTCATCAACACAGTATAGGCAACCCAGAGAGAGGGGAAGGATACATAGGAATCCGGGAACCGTGCCGAATAGATTCCTATGGTTTTTTTAACGTGCTTGGAGGATAGACCGATACACGGGACCGCCCGGTTTACGTCCCCATCCGACGGACGAGGCTAAGGGAAAGTGTCTTGCCCAAGAACACACCGACGAAACTCAGTGGCACCACGGAGGATTGAACCCGGCGGGGCTTCCGGTTACAAATCCGCCGTGCGTGACTGCGCCACGCCAGCCATCATTAAAAAAAATCTATATCATTTCTCAAGCTTAATCTGTATCATATGAAGGTATGCAACACGAATTTGATGAAAAACTACGCGAGAAACTGCACTTTTTTTGTTTTTTGTCGCGAACTTTCAAAGGTGCCATTGGCATATCGCAAGCGTTTAGAAGTCTTACCACTGACAGACAATTCTGCTTCAGATAGTATTCCCAGCGGTGTCGTGGCGTCCCCAGGCGTGGCCAGATTTGACCATCCCCAAGTCGTCATTTGAACAAACTTGGTAGAGGACCATAAACTGATGCTACATGCAAACTATTAGACCTCTAGATCTTGTAGATTCAGATGTTCGTTTGTTTGAAACCGGACGTGACCTACAATTCGTTCGGAGTAGTTCACAGCGGCCCGAAATTTTGCACACAAGGACAATTCTGGTGTAGTTTGGTAAAGATCCTTCAAGAATAAAGCAAGATAAACATGTCGTAGTGGAGGCACGTCGTGAGTCGTAGCGGAGGCACGACGTGACCTATATTTCTTCCAGAGGAGATCAGAGTGACCCGAAGTTTTGTGCATGTTAGATGCATATAACGAACATTCTAATGGCATTTGGTGAACTTTTGCGCATGTTAGATGCATATATTAAAGGAACATTCTAATGGCATTTGGTGAAAATCTTGCATTAAGGTGATGTCAAAGTGATTAGTTTTACCTGTACTGTAATACATACCTGTAATTGGGTTGAAAGTAAAAGTAGTCAAATTTTCTAATAAAAGCATAATATTTTTCAAAGTCTATTCTATCAAGTTTGAAGTATATGTCTAAAGGATCCAATCAATATGCTATAAACCCAAAACCAATACACTATCTTTGAACACAGGCAAAAGTAGATAACCGGAAGCTATCAGGTAAAAATGTAAACAAAGATTTAAATCATAATTCAATCATAACTAAGGCATATTTAAAAAAACTAAAACACCTTCTACCTAGATAAATATTCGGTTTAGCACTATGCAAAACAACAAGCATCAATTCAATGTAGAATTTCTGCATTTGAATCTCTACAAACCTCTATATTCTGTGAATTTTAGGCCAATAAACCAGGAAGTAAAGTCATTTTTACCTATAATTTCTTTCTCATGAAAAAAAGAACAATTCTAAAACACCTTCTACCTCATATCATAGTGGAACTATCTTTTGACAAAGTTTTAAGGTCTAAAGTACATGTCTGAATGAGAACATGATTTTTTAGGATACAAACTTACTTTTGGCACATTATACTTAAAACTGGCTATTTCACAAAAAATCAATGCCAACTTATTGTGTCGATAATAATGAGTCTTTATGTGAAATTTAAATAGATTAGACCCAATAATAGCCGAGAATATCACTTGTTTACTTTACAAATTTTCACTTTCAATGTGACTTTGACAACACCTTAAGTAGCAGAAAATATATGTCGTAGCGGAGATGGGACGTGAGCTATATTTCATCCAAAGTAGGTCACAGCAACAAGAAATGTTCCACATTAGAACATTCAGGTGGAGTTTTGTGAAAATCCTGCGAGAAATGAGCACAAGCTATATATGTCGTAGCGGAGACCGGACTGAAACTGCAAGGCCAAGTGAATGATGGAGTGTAGTGTAACTGCAAGGCCACGTGAGTGGTGGAGTTAAGTGTAAATTTAAGGCCAAGTGCGTGATGGAGTGTACTTAACTGTAAGGTCATGTGAGTGATGGAGAGAAGTGTAACTGCAAGGCCAATTGAGAGATGGTGTGTAGTGTTACTGTAAGGCTAAGTGAGTGATGGCGTGTAGTTTAACTGTAAGGCCAAGTGAGTGATGGAGACTAGTGTAACTTTAAGGCCAAGTGAATGATGCAACTGTAAAGCCATGCGAGTGATTGAGTGTAGTTTTACTGCAATGCCATGTAAGTGACGGAGGGTATTATAACTGCAAGGCCAAGCGCGTGATTGAGTGTACTGTAACTGTAAGGGGAGGAGAGTGATGAAGTGTAGTGCAGCTGCAAGGCCATGTAAGTGATGGAGGGTATTATAACTGCAAGGCCAAGTGCGTGATTGAGTGTACTGTAACTGTAAGGGAAGGAGAGTGATGAAGTGTAGTGCTGCTGCAAGGCCATGTGAGTGATGCAGTGTAGTGTAACTAAGGTCGTGAGTGATGGAATGTAGTGAAACTACAGGGCCAAGTGAGAGATGGAGTGCAGTTACAGTGAACAAGTGAGTGATGGTGTGTAGTGTAACTAAGACCATGCGAGTGGTGTGTAGTGTAACTGTAAGGCCATGTGACTGTAGTGCAACTTATGTCAATTGAGTGAAGGTGTGTAGTGTAACTAATGCTAAGTGAGTGATGGAGAGTAGGATAACTGTAAGGCCATGTGAGTGATGGAGTGTCGTGTAACTAAGTCCGAGTGAGTGATGGAGTACAACGTAACTGTAAGGCAAAGTGAGTGATGGAGTGTAGTGTAGTGGTAAGGCCAAGTTAGTGATGGAGTGGAATGTAACTGAAAGGCAAAATGAGTGATGGAGTGTAGTGTAACTGGAGGCCAAATGAATGATTGAGTGTTGTGTAGCTGTAAGGCCAAGTGAGTGACGGGGTGCAGTTAACTGCAAGGCCAAGTGAGTGATGGAGTGTTGTGCAACTGTAAGGCCAAGTGGGTGATTGAGTGTAGTTAACTGGAAGGCCAAGTGAGTGATGGATTGTATTTAACTGTATGTAAGGCCAAGTGATAGAATGAATGAATGATGTTTTACGGCACTTCGACACATATATAGGTCATATTGTGCACAAAAACTGATGAAGAATGTAAAAATGAAATAGTAAGTTATTAAAAAGTAATGTAAAAAACATATTTTTAAAACTATTTACATATAACAGACGATATGGTAAATGTAGTAACTATTTATATATAGGGCAACACATGCCCGTCAAAGGGCGTGTAACTGTAAGGCCAATTGCTCGAGTGTAGTTTAACGTTAAGCGAGTGTAATATTACTGCTATGCCATGTAATTGATGGATAGTAGTCCAACTGTAAGGCCAAGTGAGTGATGCAGTGTAGTGCAACTGTAAGGACAAGTGAGTGATGCAGTTTAGTGCAACTGTAAGGCCAAGTGAGTGATGCAGTGTAGTGCAACTGTAAGGCCAAGTGAGTGATGCAGTGTATAGTGCAACTGTAAGGTTAAGTGAGTGATGCAGTGTAGTTAACTGTAAGGCCAAGTGAGTGATTAGTGTAGTGTAACTGTAAGGCCAAGTGAGTGATGCAGTGTAGTGTAACTGTAAGACCAAGTGAGTGATGGAGTGTAGTGTAACTGTAAGGCCAAGTGAGTGATGCGGTGTAGTGCAACTGTAAGGCCAAGTGAGTGATGCAGTGTAGTGTAACTGTAAGGCCAAGTGAGTGATGCAGTGTAGTTAACTGTAAGGCCAAGTGAGTGATTAGTGTACTGTAACTGTAAGGCCAAGTGAGTGATGCAGTGTAGTGTAACTGTAAGACCAAGTGAGTGATGGAGTGTAGTGCAACTGTAAGGCCAAGTGAGTGATGCGGTGTAGTGCAACTGTAAGGCCAAGTGAGTGATGCAGAGTAGTGCAACTGTAAGGCCGAGTGAGTGATGCAGCGTAGTGCAACTGTAAGGCCGAGTGAGTGATGCAGCGTAGTGTAACTGTAAGGCCGAGTGAGTGATGCAGCATAGTGCAACTGTAAGGACGAGTGATGGATGCAGTGTAGTGTAACTGTAAGGCCAAATGAGTGATGGAGTATACTGTTAATTGTAAGACCAAGCGAAAGACGGAGTGTAGTGCAACTAAGGCCATGGGATTAATGCAGTGAAGTGTAACTGCAAGGACAAGCGAGTGTTAGAAGTGTAAATGTACGGCCAAGTGATTGTTTGTATGGTGTTTTACGTCATTTTCAACACATGTAAGGTTATATATGACGGTCGATTTTTTGTGGTCGAGGCAGATACCCACTTTTCCTGGGTAGAACCAGTACTGTACACCTTCCGCCATCCGTAATAATTGACACTTCCGCACTTACAAGTTGAGAGTCCAGTGGGATTCGAACCCACAGCGGTGAGAAGACGGCCAAGTGAGTGATGGAGTGTAGTGTAACTGTAAGGCCAAATGAGTGATGGAGTGCAATTAACTGTAAGGCCCCAGTGAGTGATGGACTGTAGTGCAACTTTGAGGCCATGTGAGTGATGGAGTGTGGTTAACAGTAAGGCCAAGTGAGCAATGCAACTGTAAGGTCATGTGAGTGATGGAGTGCAGTGTCACTGTAAGACCAAGTGAGCGATGCAACTGTAAGGTCATGTGAGTGATGGAGAGTAGTGTAACTGCTGTAAGGCCAATTGAGCGATAGTGTAAAGTAACGTCAAGTGAGTGATGGAGTGTAGTTTTACTGCAATGCCATGTAAGATGGGGAGAAGTGTAACTGTAAGGCCAACTTGCAAGTGAGTGATGGCATGTACTGCAACTGCAGGGCTTATCGAGTGATGGAGTATAATTAACTGTGAACGAGTGAGTGATGGTGTGTTGTGTTACTGTAAGGCAATGCGAGTGATGGAGTGTGGTGTACCTGGTCAATCGAGTCATGGTGTTCAGTGTACCAGTAAGGCGAAGTAAGATTCATGAAAATCCGTGAAGTAGTTTCGAAACAGAGGAGTAGTCGCTACCAAGTTTCTACTATATAACTATATGTAAACAAAGGACAACATCAAGCCATGCTGATCTTTTTTTTAAAAAGCCCCATATCAGTATCACTTAACAGTTTTCAAGAAATAGTCGCTACAAACTTGTTTTTAAGTCCCATATCAATATCATTTACAGTTTTCAAGAAGTAGTCGCTACAAACTTTTTTTTTTAAATCTATTTTTAGCCGTGGCGGCCATCTTGAATTTCCGGCCGACCTGAAATTTTGCTAGGATCAACTAGATATCAAGAGCAACATTCCGGTGAAATTCCATGAACATCCGTCAAGAAGTTTCAGAGGTGTTGTCGCTACACGTTTTTACTATATAACTCTTATGTAAACAAACATGGCCTCTGGCAGCCATGTTAGCCATGTTTTAATTGAATTGGAGTTTTAAGGGGCACCAACACATGAAAAGGTTATATGGCGCCTAAAAGGCATGAACATGCCAGGCTCATCTTCCATGTACATCGAGATAAAATATGGAAAATGGGCCTAGAACCTTCTCACCCTGAACTGCAGAGTTGCTGCAAATTCTATCGTAGAAACTCCATTTACGCTGGAGCCACGTTATTGTTTTTCTGCCACTGCTCTTTTGATGCGAGCGAGATAGCACCTGAAACAATGCAGGGATCATGATGAAGACCTTTAATGAACATGAACAAAAAACAAGAGGCCCAAAAGGGCCTGTGGACGCTCTACTGGCTAACACGGCTCTTATAACATCAATGAAGTGAATTACTGCCATTTACTTTTTTTTTGAAAGTTTCGGGCAAAAAACAGCTTTTTATTAACTAAATCAAGGGCCATAACTAAAGAATCTGGTAAAGTTTGGTAAAGATCAGATGAAAAATGAAAGCCCTACCGTATTAACGAGGCAAAATATAGCATGTTTAACTAAATCAAGAACTCCTCTGTTACTGGTCCGAGTGTCCCAACATAGAGATAAAAAAAACAACATAAAAAAAAAAATTCTTTAAAAACATAAAAAAAAAAAAAAAAAAATTAAAAAAAAAGAAAACAAGAGGTCAATGACCTTGAAGCTCTACTGCTTGTTTTTTATTTCAGGAAGTAGTCGCTACAGACTTTTTTTGAAAATTTATTTTTAAGCGTGGCGGCCAACCTGAAATTTTGCTAGGATCAATTAGACATCAAGAGCAACATTCCTGTGAAGTTTCATGAAAATCCGTCAAGTAGTTTCAGAGGAGTAGTCGCTACAAGTTTTCATTATATAACTCTATGTAAACAAAGATGGCCACTGGCAGCCATGTTTAACGTTGAATCAAAATAATGTTCGACTCATTCCTGTGAAGTTTCATGAAAATCCGTCAAGTAGTTTCAGAGGAGTAGTCGCTACAAGTTTTCATTATATAACTCTATGTAAACAAAGATGGCCACTGGCAGCCATGTTTAACGTTGAATCAAAATAATGTTTGACTCTGATAACCATCATGTCATGCTGATCATTTTACAAAAAGTCCCATATCAATATCACTTATAGTTTTCAAGATGTAGTCGCTACAAACTTCTTTTTTAAAAATCTATTTTTAGCTGTGGCGGCCATCTTGAATTTCTGGCCGATCTGAAATTTTACTAGGATCAATTAGACATTAAGAGCAACATTCCTGTAAAGTGTCATGAAAATCCGCCAAGTAGCAAAGGAGTAGTCGCTACAAGTTTTTACTATATAACTCTATGTAAACAAAGATGGCCGCTGGCATCAATGTTTAACGTTGAATCAAAACATTTTTTGACAAGGACCAACATCATGTCATGCTGATCACTTATAGTTTTCAAGAAGAAGTCGCTACAAACATGTATTTTGAAAATTTATTTTTAGTCGTGGCGGCCATCTTGAATTTCCGGTCGACCTAAAATTTTGCTAGGATCAATTAGACATCAAAAGCAACATTCCTGTGAAGTTTCATGAAAATCCGTCAAGTAGTTTCAGAGGAGTAGTCGCTACAAGTTTTCATTATATAATTCTATGTAAACAAAGATGGCCGCTGGCAGCCTTGTTTAACGTCGAATCAAAACGATTTTTGACAAGGACCAACATCATGTCATGCTGATCATTTTAGAAAAAGTCCCATATCAATATCACTGATAGTTTTCAAGAAGTAGTCGCTACAAACTTGTTTTTTAACAAGAGGTCAATGACCTTGAAGCTCTACTGATTGATTTTGATTTCAGGAAGTAGTCGCTACAGACTTGTTTTTTGAAAATCTATTTTTAACCGTGGTGGCCATCTTGAATTTCCGGCCGACCTGAAATTTTGCTAGGATCAATAAGACATTAAGAGCAACATTCCTGTGAAGTTTCATGAAAATCCGTCAAGTAGTTTCAGAGGAGTAGTCACTACAAGTTTTCATTATATAACTCTATGTAAACAAAGATGGCCGCTGGTAGCCATGTTTAACGTCAAATCAAAACGATTTTGGACAAGGACCAACATCATGTCATACTGATCATTTTAGAAAAAGTCCCATATCAATATCTCTTATAGTTTTGAAGAAGTAGTCGCTACAAACTTATTTATTTTAAATCTATTTTTAGCTGTGGCGGCCATCTTGAATTTCCGGCCGACCTGAAGTTTTTCTAGGATCAACTAGACATCAAGAGCAACATTCCTGTGAAGTTTCATGAACATCCGTCAAGTAGTTTCAGAGGAGTAGTCGCTACAAGTTTTTACTATATAACTCTATGTAACCGCCATGTTTAACGTCGAATCAAAATAATTTTCCACAAGGATCAACATCATGTCATGCTGATCATTTTAGAAAAAGTCCCATATCAATATCACTTATAGTTTTCAAGAAGTAGTCGCTACAAACTTATTTTTTAAAAATCTATTTTTAGCTGTGACGGCCATCTTGAATTTCTGGCAGATCTGAAATTTTGCTAGGATCAATTAGACATCAAGAGCAACATTCCTGTAAAGTTTCATGACAATCCGTCAAGTAGTTTCAGAGGAGTAGTCGCTACAAGTTTTTACTATATAACTCTATGTAAACAAAGATGGCAGCTGGCAGCCATGTTTTACGTTGAATCAAAACGATTTTTGACAAGGATCAACATCATGTCATGCTGATCATTTTAGAAAAAGTCCCATATCAATATCACTTATAGTTTTCAAGAAGTAGTCGCTACAAACTTGAATTTTAAAACTCTATTTTTAGCTTTGGCGGCCATCTTGAATTTCACATCAACATGAATTTTTGCTAGGATCAACTAGACTTTATGGGCAACATTTCTGTAAAGTTTCATGAATATCCATATAGTAGTTTCAGAGGAGTTGTCGCTACAAATAAAAGTTTACGGACAGACAGACGGACGCCGCACCACGGCATAAGCTCTGCTGATCTCTGATCAGTAGAGCTAAAAACCTATTTTTAGATTTGGCGGCCATCTTGGATTTCACATCAACATGAATTTTTGCTAGGATCAACTCGACTTCATGGGCAACATTTCTGTAAAGTTTCATGAAAATCCATTTATTAGTTTCAGAGGAGTTGTCGCTACAAAAAAAAGTTTACGGACAGACAGACGGACGGACGACGGACGCCGCACCACGGCATAAAGAGATCAGCAGAGCTAAAAAAAAAATAAAAAATTAAAAAGAAAAAAAAATTCAATAAAAATTAAAAAAAAGAAAAAAAAAAAAAAAAAGATTCCCTATACATGTCTATGTAACACATGTGACCCTTGGGGCGGGGTCAAATGTTACCCGAGGGTCACCATTTGGACAAACTTGGTAAAGGACCATAAGCTTATAGCAAATGGAAAATATTAAACCTCTGGCTCTTGCAGTTCCAGAGAAGAAATTTTTTTTCAGTTTTTCCCTAAACGAGCATTTATGTAAAACTGTGACCCCCGGGGCAGGGCCAGATGTGACCCCAGGGTCTCCATTTGAACAAACTTAGTAGAGGACCATAAGCTGATGCTACATGTAATACATGAGAGCTCTGTGCCATGTGGTTCCAGAGAAGAAGATTTTTTTTCAGTTTTTCCCTATACAAGCCCATGTAAAACTGTGACCCCCGGGGTCTGGCCAAATGTGACCCCTGGGTCACCATTTGAACAAACTTGGTAGAGGACCACAAGCTTATAGCAAATGCAAAATATTAAACCTCTGGCTCTTGCAGTTTCAAAGAAGAAGATTTTTTAAGTTTTTCCCTATACATGTCTATGTGAAACATGTGACCCTTGGGGCGGGGTCAAATGTGACCCAAGGGTCACCATTTGAACAAACTTGGTAAAAGACCATAATCTTATAGTAAATGCAAAATATCAAACCTCTGGCTGTTGTAGTTTCCGAGAAGTAGATTTTTAAAAAAAAAATCCTATATAAGTCTATGAAAAACTGTGACCCCCGGGGCAGGGACAAATTTGACCCCCGGGTCACCATTTGAACAAACTTAGTAAAGGACCATAAGCTGATGCTACATGTAATACAAGAGAGCTCTGTGCCTTGTGGTTTCAGAGATGAAGATTTTTTAAAGTTTTTTCCTATATGTCTATATGAAAACCATGCAAAACCTCAATATACAAACTTTGGACCCCCGGGGCACGGCCAATTTTGACCCCGGGGACATTATTTGAACAAAATTGATAGTCTAGGCGTTGGCGATCATTTTAAAAGAAAAACTGTTGAAATCTGTCCAGCGGTTCTGGAGAAGATTTTTTAAGGTTTCAACCATATATGGTAATGGCAGCCATCTTGGATGTAGCGTTGACCTAATTTTAACAAATCTAAAAAGCATTCATCTCAGGATCATCCATGTGAAGTTTGGTCAAAATTAGCCAAGCGGTTTCTGAGGAGAAGTCGTTTGAAGAAAAGTTAACAGACGACGGACGACAGACAACACACCATCCCATAAGCTCTGCTTGCCCTTGGCCAGTAGAGCTAATGATAAAATGAACATGAATATGGGGGGATTCTACCCCTCTGCCTATCCCTCCGAAGGAATCTGCAGTGGCCCTATTCTTTGCCCCGTGACCAAACGGGGGACCAACATCACGTCATGCTGATCATTTTAGAAAAAGCCCCATATCAATTATCACTTAATAGTTTTCAAGAAATAGTCGCTACAAACATCTTTTTTAAAAATCTATTTTTAGCTTTGGTGGCCATCTTGGATTTCACATCAACATGAATTTTTGCTAGGATCAACTGGACTTCATTGGCAACATTTCTGTAAAGTTTCTTGAAAGTAGTTTCAGAGTAGTCGCTACAAAAAAAAGTTTACGGACAGATGGACGACGGACACCGCACCACGGCATAAAATCTTTTGATCCGTGCTCCGACAGTAGAGCTAAAAACTGGATGAACATCGCTTTATGACCAAATTAATTATCTTAAAGTTTAAATAAATAAAACACAGTGCAATGTTTGTAACTATTTAAATCAACACCAATCCCTCTTCCAGATGGCCTTTAGTCCCTTTTATAATATTATATAGTGTAATATACAACATTTACAATATAGGACTCCATTCTTAAGACTAGAGGTGATCTAGAAGAGAAATTGGTGCCCATAATGGCATTCAAACCATAATGTACTTGCTTCGGTGTCGTACGAAATGTGTACATGCATAAACATAAGCCGAATGTTATGTTTGGTTTAATTATTTATTTGTGAATATGATTGGACTAGAAAACACAACTTCACATATTTTTTAAAAAGAGCATCAAGAATATTGCAGGGCAATCAATAGTCCCCCACCAGCCAAGACAAACATTTTCCAGACATTTTCTATGATGGAGGTCACAATGACCTTATTTTAGTATGCGACACACAGCTATCCCCAAGATGTTTTCACATACCAAGTGTGTGTCTCTAAGTGTTAAAGTATTAAAAATACGGTCTGGACAAGCATTTTCTATGACAAAGGTCACAGGTCAAGGTCACAATGACCTTGTTTTGGTACACAACACACCGCTATCCCAAGATGTATTCACATACAAAGTTTGGTATCTCGCAAGTGTTACAGTATTGAAAATACAGTCCGGACAAGCATTTTCTATGACAGAGGTCACAGGTCAAGGTCACAATGACCTTATTTTGCTACGCGACACACCCGACCGCTATCCCAAGGATGTATCCACATCCCAAGTTTGATATCTCTAAGTGTTATAGTATTGAAAATACGGTCCGGACAGCATTTTCTATGAGAGGTCACAATGACCTTATTTTGGTATGCGACATCGTTATCCCAAGAGGTATTCACATACCAAGTTTGGTATCTCGTAAGTGTTATAGTATTGAAAAAACGGTCAGGACAAGCATTTTCTACGACAGAGGTCACAGTGACCTTATTTTGGTACCACTATCCCATGATGTATCCACATACCAAGTTTGGTATCTCGAAGTCTTGTAGTATTGAAATTTTAGCCCGGACAAGCATTTTCGGAACATTTTCTACGACAGAAAATCTTCAAGTGTGACCTTATTTTGGTATGCGACACTGCTATCCCATGATGTATTCAAATATCAAGTATGGTATCTCTTAAGTGTTATAGTATTGAAAATATGTCCCGTACAAGCATTTCGGAAGGACGGACGGAGAGGGTGCAAATAGCCCCACCCCGGGACCGGTAGGGGACTAATAAACGAGAAATATCACTGTGATAAATGGCCCCAAAGTCACCTTTGACCTCAGTATGACCTCGACCTTGGAGCCTAGACCTGGATTTTGTGCACGACACGTCGTTTAGTTGTGGTGAGTACTTGTGCCAAGTTATTTGAAAATCCGTCTAGGCATGCAAAAGTTATTGACCGGACACAATTTGACCTTTGTGACCTGGATTTTGTGTGCGACACATCGTCTCGTTGTGGTGAGCACTTGTGCCAAGTTATTTGAAAATCCGTCCATGAATGCCAGTTATTGACCGGACACAATTTGAATTTTGAAGTGTGACCTTGACTAGAAGACCTGGTTTTAGGGCGCGACATGTCGTCTTGTTATGGTGATCACTTGTGCAGTTTGCCTGCATGGGTTGTGACGTTACGGTCCGGACACGAAATAGCGTACCTGTTTTTGAACTATGAACTTCAAATGTGACCTTTGAGGTACGGACCTGGGTTTTGCTCGCGACACAGTCTTGTTATGGTGATCAGCTGTGCCAAGTTATTTAAAAATCCCTGCAGGGGTTGTGACATTACGGGCCGGACACGGAATTGCGTACCTGGTTTTGACCTATGAACTTCAGTGTGACCTGGATCTTTGAGGTACGGACCTGGGTTTTGCGCGAGACACATCGTCTTATGGTGATCAGTTGTGCAAAGTTATTTAAAAATCCCTGCATGGGTTACGTGACGTTACGGTCCGGAATTGCGTACCTGTTTTTGACCTATGAACTTCAAGTGTGACCTTGACCTTTGAGGTACGGAGCTGGGTTTTGTGCGCGACACATCGTCTTATGGTGATCACTTGTGCGCAGTCAATAAAAATCCATGCAAGGGTTTTGAAGGTAGTCCGGACACGAACTGCGGAACGACAAGACTGATGGAATTGAATTTTAAGGCGCACCAACACATGAAAGGTTATATGGCGTCTAACAGGCATGAACATGCCAGGCTCATCTTATCGAGATAAAATATGGAAAATGGGCCAAGAACCTTCTCACCCTAAACTGCAGAGTTGCTGCAAATTCTATCGTAGAAACTCCATTTACGCTGGAGCCACGTTTATTGTTTTTCTGCCACTGCTCTTTTGATGTGAGCGAGATGGCACCTGAAACAATGCAGGCTTCATGACATTTAATGAACATAAATTTGGGGGGATTCTACCCCTCTGCCTACCCCTCCAAAGGGATCTGCAGTGGCCTTCTTATAGAGAAAGAATAGATAGCAAGAGGAGATGTTGTTGAAGCAGAGCTACAGAGAAGCTTTTTGAAATTGGGTATTTCATGATTTCAGTTAGGTAAAATAAAACCAAAGTTTGTGACATTGCTTTGGGGTGGCATTCCACTAATATTCAGTATATACAGAAACTCTAATAAAAAATCAACTTCTTTTGCAATAGGCTTCATACAAGGCGACTAGGTGTCCTTTCAACCACAGGCACCCGGCACAGAGCTAGGATAGTAAAAGATGGATTCGAGTGGTTAAAACATTAACTGAGTTCTGGACCCCCAAAAAATGGCTCTGTGCCGGGTGCCTGTGCTTTCAACAACTGCTATATTGCTCAATTTGCAATGTCTGATTTTAATAATTAGACAACTTCGATTACTTTATTGATAGCCATTATTTTTAACTGGGTTTTGGCATTTTTAATTGGGTATTTAAGCAAATACCCCGCTTATCTGTAGCTCTGAATGTTAAAGTATATGTATACAGATATTTCACTTTATACATCTGCTATAACACTAACATTCAAGGGGTTCAGATGCACTATTTTGAAACAAGGTTAATTTTTTCAAGGCCCTTTTAAATAAATATTGTTTGAAAATAGTGCATCAACCCCTTCAATATATCTTCTCTCTTATTCTATCCCATTTTTCTAACTATGGTTTTGAAAGCATCCTAAATATAAAAAGACTCCAGAATTTCATAAAATAAAATATTGCAGACTATAATAATTCAAATGAACACAAACATAACAAAACAGGTTTTATTTTATAATTACTTTTCCATGAACAAGTTCAAGCACTACTGTATGCAATGTACATATTTAATAGTGTTAATTGAAATGATTCAAGTAATGCATTTTGTCCATCTTTGTACAAAGATATTAATATTATAAACATTTTGAAAACAAGAATTATACAGACTTCCTATGATATCGCGGGTTCTATGGTATCACAGTAAATATGATAATTATTTTATAGATGTGAAGATTTTAGGTACATACAAAAAAAGAATTGGGGGGAAAAAAAGAAAAAAAAGAGTATATTTATCAAATAAAAGGATATTACAAAATAATGCAAAAATGTTGACAATATCCTTATGATCCTTAAAATGTATCACCCCTAGTCTCCATAAATGCAGTTTCCATTACCTTCAAGGTTATAAAATTCATTATTTTTTAGTCTGAATAGTCTGTTCATTATTGTTTCTAAAAATGGTCACTCACTGAATCTTATACCAGTTACTAAGTAACAAATACAATTCAAATCATTTTATTGTGTGAAATCCAAACAATACACTGGATACAGGATGCACAATATGTGCATACCTTGATACCATAGAACTTTTAAAATAATAAGCTCAGTGAGGGTACCCTTCTTTTCAAATCTAACTGACCTTTTTTACATAAAATTGATTGTATTTTATATCATAACAATTTAGTAGAAAAGTCACAGAAAATGAGAAAGCATCTGAGTTTCGTTTTTCTTTAAATATTGTTTATCCAGAGTTTGTGCTCTTTATTATTAAAAAATCACAGAAATTATTCCAGATAAAAATAATGTTTTGTATGTATCCTGGTCCTATCACAGTTTTTTTTTTGTCAAACCATTTAAGTAGCGGGATACCATAGAACACCATGCTACCTTGAATTTACAAAAAACATGAATATGGATTCATTTAAAGGGACACGCAGCAATCTCTAATCTAAATACAGAGTCCCTTTAAACAAATTCTTTACAACTTCCATTTGTTTAATCTTTTAGTATTAATTACAAGTAAAGTATAAACCAACATGTTTTTTCATATTTTTACTGTTGACAATATTGCACCAATAAAGTATTTAAACTTATGGTAGAATAAAAAAAGAACTTCAAACTGTATTTAAATATGCAAGGAGTCAAAGTCAAACTAATGCTGGATAAATAAATTGAGACCCTAATTTCAATGACAGATATCCTCTGCAAGATTGCACGTGTCGCTGTAAATTGAGGTAAGTTGAAAAGTAATGAATTTTGTCTAGATTTACATGAATTTGATAATTTTATAAACATTTTAAAAAACAGAATTACTTGGAATTTACAAATTAGCGAATATATATAATTATTAAAATATTATTTTCTTAATTTTTTATTATAGTAAACTGAACCCATCATATATGTACAGTTTATCAAACATGCTTTACATTCAATTATGAACATCTTCTAATAAACGTAGTTTTAATATAAAACTCACATCTGATAATATGTACAACAGATTTATTAAAACCTAATAATTTTAAGATGCGGACATTAAAAATAAACTTGTAGAAGTTTACAGTAAAATTACAATAACCATAACCAACCCGCATAAAATGTTTTGTTTAATTTAATACCCGCATAAAATGTTTTGTTTAACTTAATAATATATGGGTTACTTTCAGTAAGATTGGAATTTTATTTTAAAATTAATTTATAGATATAAAAACGACTAGTTTCACTGAATTAAAGAAAGGCGTTTAAATAACAAATAATTTGCGCCTTTTTAAATTCAATTAAGAATAATCCGTAAAATATATAGTTAATTCACTATCCGGCGGGCCGGTAAACCAGTTTTAACTTTTAGCACATGCAATATTAAAGGTATATCCACTGAATGTTTCTTGGCACTGCGGGGTCGACATCTTTTAACGGAGTCTCTAGACTCTCGCACTTCTTTTCAGCTTTCCGGTCGAAAGTCTGTTTGATTTCAGAAGTAGGCTCATGCCTTGGCTGCCGGAGTCGTTCTTCGGACAGTACCGTATCGTGTGAGCCACATCGCCGGATACGCCGCACAGCGGGCACACGTATTTTCGTAATATTGGGCATTTCACACGTCCCTCCCCGTCCTTCAATATGTGGCTCATATAGACGGTCGCATGTTCGCCATTGTTCTTACAGAACACACATATTTTCTTTATTTTCTTCCCTCCCCGGCGGCGCTGCTGCAGTTCCAAATACTGCGAGAGAACATAATTCTCTTCCGGTCCCATTTGTTCGGATATTGTGTGCTCCCGAAGACTGGACTGATAAAAGTCTACTTCATCTAAATCAACCGTTTGACCGTTTTTGTGAAAGTCCTCTCTGGCATCAACTCGGATTATGTCCAATGGGTCGAACGAGCTGGAAGTTTTAAAGTCAAAAGCACTCGCTTTTGTACACTTCGGCGGGCTCATAATTGTATCCAATTCCGATAATAAATCCGAATTCCAGGCGATATTTGTTAAACCAAGGTAATCGCCGAATGGCACATATTCCATTTTGTTTAGATGTTGCAGAAAAATGTACCACCAAGCATACATACACTACAGCGTTGCAGTACAAATTGTTTTCAAAGTGAGCGGTATTTTGGGGAAATGAGAGGTCCAGCAATGTCACTCACTGATTGGATAAGAGATATGCAAATTAGGTTATTATGATTGACAGATTATTGAGTCGCTTTTGACCCGCCTTGGCGCGTTGATCAAAGGTAATTCACACTAAGCGGTAAACTCCATGTCGGGTTATTGTTACGCAGTGGGATTGCGTGTAAACATCCAAATGTGTTGATACTCAAAACGTAATTAAAGGGACACACGGCAATCATTAAAATTAGCATTCAAATAAAAAGGAACACACTAAAAACTCGAGGGTCGTCCTAGGACGTTAGATTTTCCAACGTAACTTGTATTTTGCAATCATTAATAAAAAACAACCCCTAACGAATGTTTGTTTGTTTGTATGGTGTAAAAATACGTCATTTTCAACACATTTAAGGTTATATATGACGGTCGATTTTTTTTTGTGTTGGAGGCAGGCCACCTACTTTTCCTGGGCAGAACCAGTACTGTACACATCCCGTACTCACAAGTTGAGCTACCGAATTATAATATTGTAAAAATAATAAAGTTAAATATGAGGAAGAATTTCGAAATTTCGAAAAAAATGACATTTTATTTAATTAATTAAAGAGGATTTAGTGAAAATGATACTGCTAATATATATATATATTGGTGCAATACAATCAATAATTAGAAATATGCAAAGACTGTTTTCTCTGAGCTATTCTAATAAACTGACTTACGATTGGCGTGAAACATTTAATTGATTGATTGAATTGGATTTTATAGTCGCACTAACAGCTAAGGTCATATGACGACTTTCCAGCTTCCATTGGTGGAGGAAGACCCCAGGTGCAATTTTCGTGCACGGGCGGGCACCTGGGTAGAACCTCCGACGTTCCGCAAGCCAGCTGGATAGCTTCCTCACATAAAGATTCCTAGGCCCCTGAGGCAAGTGATTTCAAGTCAGAGACGTTAACAGACGTTGACCACTCGGCCACGGACGCCCCTTGAAACATTTAAATACAAGGAAGTAGGAACTGAACTGAACTGAATGTTGTTTAACGGCTCATCAACACAGTATAGGTTATTTAGAGCCGCCCCAGAGGGAGGGGAAGGATACATAGGAATCCGGGAACCTGCCCAACTCTTATTATCGAATAGATTCCTATGGTTCTTTAACGTGCTCGGAGGATAGACCGATACACGGGACCGCCCGGTTTACGTCCCCATCCGACGGACGAGGCTAAGGAAAAGTGTCTTGCCCAAGAACACGCCGACGGAACACAGTGGCACCACGGAGGATTGAACCCGGGGCCTCCGGTTACTCCGCCGCGCTACCGACTGCGCCACGCCAGCCCTCGTTGATTCTTACGGATGGTGGGAGGTGTACAATATTGGTTCTGCCCACCAGGGCTTTATTATCCCTCCAGTGCCCACAGGCAGCTGGCACAGAGCTAGGATAGTAAAAGATGGACTTTGAGTGATTAAAATATTAATTAATTGATTTCTGGACCAAAACCAAAAGTTTATATATATATATATATATATATATATATATATATATTATACATATTATATACTTCAAGGTATGGAACTCCTAAAATGGCCAAAACCCACCAACAGTTCTATTCTATTTGTTACGTAAAATAACCTTGGCAGAATAACCTGCTCATGTCACAAGTAGAATTATATATGAGGTCCTCCCAGTGGGGTCCTTGTTCCCCAGATCCCTTAAAGTAATGGCCATTGTTCACCAGATTCCCAAAAGTATTTGCCAAAGTTCCCCAAAAGTAGTTTGCCCATGTTCCCTAGATCCCTAAAAGTATTTACACTGTTCCCTATATCCCCAAAAGTGTTAAACATGTTCCCCAAAAGTACCAAATATTGTTCGCTTAATTACCCTTATGTAAAACTTCTCTGGACTGCTTTTACCTTTCACACATCATGATAAAATACACCAGTGTTCTGTGGGTTTTTCTAAGCCATTTTTATATACCCACAGTAACAGGTACAGTTATAACGTTCAGATTCTTGACGTATTAACTAATTGGCCCCTCCTTGTTTACATTTTCTCAAAACAAATGATGATGAAACGCTCTCCTGAAGATCTGAACAGCTAAGCCTTGCAAAGGTCTCATAACTTGTTATATATTTTGTCATTATTTGAAGGGGTAGTGTTTGTTAATCATTAAACAATACATTTTTTTGTCAGAGTAAATACATTTTATTTTAAATATTTCTCAAATGCAAATCATTGTTTTAACAGGAGTAACATTCCTGTAAAGTTTCATGAAAATCCTTCAAGAAGTGTCGGAGGAGTAGTTGCCACAAGTTTTCCCTATGTAACTCTGTGTAATTAAAAATGGCTGGTGGTGGCCATGTTTGTCGTCAAATCAACAAAAAAAATGTTTTTAGCTGTGGTGGCCATCTTAAAGTTTCGGCCAACTTAATATTTACTTAGGACCAACTAAACATCAAGAGCAACATTCCTATAAAGTATCATGAAGATCTGTCGAGTAGTTTTAGAGGAATACTAGTCGCCACAAGTTTTTTTCCTATACATAACTCTATGTAAACAAAGATGTCCGATGGCGGCCATGTTTGATATTGAATCAAAACGAGATAACTACATACCATGCCAATCAGTTTGGTAAAGGTTTCAAATAATAACCCTTATGTTTTTGAGAAGTAGTCACCACACAACTGTATTTTAAAATATATGTTTAGCTATGGCGGTCATCTTGAAATTTCGGCTTAGCTGATGTTTATTTAGAACCAACTAGACATAATGACATCATTCATTTCCAACATTCCATGCCAGTCAATTTGGCAAATGTTCCAAATCAATACCCCTTATATTTTTTGAGAAGTAGTCGCCACAAAATTATATTTTTAAAAAATATTTTTAGCTTTGATGGCCATTTTGGATTTTACATCAATCTGATTTTTTGCTATTATCAACTGTACTTTATGAACAACATTTCTATACATTTTCATGAAAAAGTAGTTTTAGAGAAGTATTCGCCACACAAACACGAATAGTTTGGGAGGAGTAGTCCCTACAAACGCCTTTTTAAAAAAATCTATTTTTAGCTTTGGTGGTCATCTTGGATTTCACTTCAACCTGAATTTTGCTAGGACCAACTAGTAGACCTTATGGGCAATATTTCTGTAAAGTTTCATGAAAATCTATCAAATAGGTTTAGAGAAGAACACTTGTATACTTAAAAAAATAAGTTTAGCAAGTACTTATGTACATTCAGCTTAAAGAAATTGAATGCTATTTTATAACGAAATATTATAAAACATTTGTATGGGTGATCTTCTCTTTCACTAATTAGTTGTGATCCGTGTAAGTATCAGTGTTATCTCCCATTCAGTTAAAACAGCATAGTTCATATTTAAAAATACCATTACCAATATGGCAAAGAACATGGTTAAACGTCACGAAATAACAGTTTCTTCCAAGTTATAAAAACCGCAAAATCAATGGATACATACCTTGTAATGCAATAACAAACCAAAGTACAAAGTACCTGTATATCCAGGACAGAAGGACAGTAGGGTCGGCAAAAACAGAGAATATTGTATTACATGTGACACAAATACAGAGAAATTGATTACGATGATTACACTCCCGATATACCTATATGTCGGACCTCACTTGATAATGTTTGTAATAGTTTTGGCGTAAAGTTACTTGACTTTTGTAAATCTACATGCTTTCGTATAGTAAATGGTCGTTTTAGGGCGCGTCCGTGATTGACATATTGTTGGCTATAGAATGTGACCTCACGATTATATGCCTTGTATTCATCCATTTAAAGCTACAGAGTCCCTATATCAATCGATTTCTTCTTTGTAGGCGTGTCTTTATTTGTAACTTCATGTTCACCAGCTCATGTCGAAATCGGGTATTTAAGCGAGCAAATATAGCGTAGGAAATCATTACATCTTCAAGAGCACATCGTACCTATACACAGGTAACAGTAATTTGTACAGAAAAAAAAAGTTAACTTCTTTCGGAGCTCGAACACAACGACCTTCTGATTTCAAGTCCGGTGCTCTATCCACTGAACTATAACGCTACTTGAGAAAATAGTATACTAACTACTATTTATTATGAGGCAAAATAACTTAACATATTTGAACGCAACTAAAGATGGATCACTAAATATGAAGTCCATATTGTCGCAAGTGTAAATTAACATTTCCTGGTGCAATACTGTATGTTATTAATATGAAACTAATACTTCGCCTCAAATCAACCAAATCTCGACTTGTTATTTAGCGCTTGATGAGTTTGTATGCGCGCGCTTGTTATTACGTAATGCCTATTTAGTGTTAAAACTGCTACAGCATACCAATACATAGCAGTGGTCTAGTGGTTCAGCGTACGACTTTCAAAACTTACAAGTGCAAGGCTGTGGTTCAAATCCCGTTCCGGGCAATTGTTTTTTTAATCACATATATTTTGGAGCCGTATATTTATCGATGTTACCTGTACGGAGGCTAAAATGTGAAATTTTACGCATCGATTTCTCCTTATATACCGACTTTTGGGGTGTTCGTCGATTTGAAACTACTTCACACGTGACTCATTCATATTCATGAGTTATTACCAGTTAAAATAGGGCGTGTACAGCTTTAAGGCAAAAGTCATATAATCGTGAGAAGTTAATTAGAAGCATTACGTGTATTTAATCGGCTAAATACCAGTTATAGTAGGGAACAGTTTTGCAAAATAAAGAAAATATATAAACTTATTTGTCGTAAAAAAAAATTCGTTTTAAAATTTAAAAAAAAAAGAGTGCGACATTGAACATCAAAAACGGGCGAAACCTAAGGAGTTTTGGAAATATTTTAAAAGAAAAAATAAACAGTCAAAATGAAATCCCCTTTGATGAGTTTACAAATATTTTTCAGAATTTTTCACGATATTTTCCATTGCAAAAATGATGAAGCAATACTCATAACTTTGACGATTTAGATTGTAATTTTGAGGAAATTGACAAGCCCATAACTGTACAAGAAATATTAGATGCAGTTAAAAACCTGCAAAAAGAAAAGGCTAGAGGAAGTGATTATATAATGAATGAATATTTAATTGAAAGCATTGATATTTTATCTTCTCATTTGTATGACATGTTTATACTTGATTCTGGTTATTTCCCAGAAAGGTGTACTGAAGGTATAATTATCCCATTGCATAAAAAGGAGATTTTAATAATGTTAATAACACGTTACTAAACTACCACAATATTAAATAAAAGAATTGTGACCCTTTGCGATAATAACCATGTTTTATATGATGCGCTACTTTGGATTAAGGAAAGGGCGATCAACCACTGATGCATTGTTTGTCTTAATAAATACTGTTCAAAGTATCTGAAAGATAAGCAAATACTATATTGTGTGTTTGTTGACTTGAAGAAATATTTTGATACAATTTATAGAAACGCATTATGGTTGAAACTTTACAAAATTGGGATACAGGGTAAATTGTTTTCTCTTTTTATTGAAGACCTAGAACTATATTTACAAAATGATATAAACACTGGTTTAGACATTGATGATATTGTACTTATATTACTATTATTTGCGGACGATATGGTTATCATAGGGAAATCACCTGAAGAATTACAAAAACATATTAATTTACTTTATGACTTTTGTAACAAATGGGGATTAGAGGTGAATACTGTCAAAACAAAGATTATGGTTTTTAGAAAAAAAAGGGGATTTATTAAACAATGGATTTTGGCATTTTAATGGAGAGAAATAGAGGTAGTAAATGATTTAAACTAGTTAGGTACAGTTATCTTTCGAGACCAAATGTTTGCGTAATAACCCCTAATAATAAATAGTGTTTACAGTTGTCAAATTTACAGCAGTTTTGTTGTCGAAATGTTCAGTTATATTTATAAGTTCCCTCATGATATGTTTTACGTGACTACACCAGTTATTAACACAGAGATCTTAGTCATTATTAAAAGCACAACTTGTCAACATATTGTCACTAAAACTATCGAAAACAGAGTTGGTGATAAATTATCCCCTTGTTTAACTCCCGTTGTGAAATCGAACCACTCAGTAACTTTGTTATTTACACATACACTGGCATATATGCTTTTGATGGAGTTGTACAGCTTCTCGATGTAGGTATGTATAATGATTGACGTATGTACACGTTAAATACAATATATGTTCTGTTCTGTTTATAAACTGATTTTGCTAATTAATTTAACATGTACAAAAGAAATAAGAAACGTCGCCATTTTCATAAATAAAGCCTTTAATAAAAGGAACGAAACTATGTTTGGCCAATAATTGAAACTATATGTTGTATCATGTATTAACAATTGTTGTAGCGTTGGTAATACTATGTATGTTTACCTGCGTATGTATACCTGGTTGCTAAGCATTTACTTAAAATGACTTACGTGTTCATACAAATAAAAGCTATGAATTATATGCAATCACGTATGGCATGTAAGAATATACATGTATAATTATCAACAGTTAGTATTTTATGCGGACATGCAAATATATAATTTTCCTTATTTAAAAAAACAACTTCTCCTGACAATGAAGAATTTCATAATAAATTATAATTATTTGTTGTTTAATTTGAAGACTGAGTTTTGCTGTCAGCAATAGATGTATATTTGTATGTATATCCTCATGTGCCGTTAGCCTATTGGAAATTTGAAAATAAACTATCATGTGTTGAACATTACATATTTCATCATGCATTCAGCAAACAAACAAACAAACAAACATGAATTGTACACCCAGTGCAAAAACTCGCGGCGTCATTAATTTATCAATAAATAATCACTTAAGTGTTCAGTTCAATTCAAGTTGTATTACATAATTAATCATTGTCAACTTGATTAAATTGCACCAATAATTATTGCCGGAGCCTCAATATTTATCCCGGACTCAGAAAGTTGCTACGGGTGTCGGACTGTCAATCAACGTCATTTACTATTCATAAAACAACTGTATTTAATGTAAGAATCAAATTGGTATACGTGCATTTTATGGGTCTTCTACTACTTGAATAACGTATCAATTTTAGGGATACCGTCTAAAACTTATGATCTGCGCATGCGCGTAGAACTGGTTCTTACTGAACGTTCGGCCAATCCCGTCATTCTCCGGGATCCCGCATCGTGTGTATATCGAGCTTCGGTATGTTCAACATCTTGACATTTTGTTAGCCGGAAGGCAACGGCACAGGAAATAGTGCACTGTTGCTATGTAAACAATATGGTCGCTAGCCACACGTGTTGATGTATAATCTGCGTTGATATTTTTTACAATGCAGATGAAGGTATTATCACTGCTTTCATGTAAATAAACTATTGATGAATGACATTGCAAAATTTGGATGATAACTTTGATTTTGAATGCAAATTTGTTTTGGCGGGAATCTAAGGCGCGATGACGTAACCAATATGGAAACCTTCGATTTACATTCGAGTAATGCTGCGAAGCAGTGTAAGAGATGTTGCAAATGCAAGAATCTTGATTTTTTAAAAGCTCGCGGCGCCCCGTTAGTTTTTCTACATAACTTGCATTTGTTCAATAAAGCAGAATATGCTTATTAACACATAAACTGAAACAGTTGGCGAAGCACACTAATTACGCTGTATCCCCTACACGCTGTGCCGACGCTAAGCACAACACAGGAAGTGTGCAGATCCAACTGGTTTATTTAGGTAATGTTTATGTAACCGGGTACAGGTATATGGTGAAATAAAGATTTGGAATCGATATTTCACCATATACCTGTACCCGGTTACATTTATTTAAACACAAGAGTTAAAAAGTCAGCGTGCCTTTTTAACGAAGCGTACATTTCTAATCAGTTGTTTCTATTAACGGCTGGGTACATCGGGTGATTTAATGCAAATTTGACGGTAATAATATACACAAATACTTGACACAAAATTCCTATCATCTCCGTTAAGGTTAACAATAAGCATATTCTGACTTAAATATTAATTATAAGAATAATATAAAAGAAATTGTGTTTGAATATTACTGTTTGTGTGTATTGCTATATCTCTTTTTGGTGCTGTCCGATTTTAAAATAAGCAACACTTCTTCAATCATTACACAGAGTTGACGAAACTTTAACTTAAGCATCTTCTAAAGAGTTTGAATAGGTCTGCTCCACTGCTACTTATTCTCATGAACTACTGATCAGATTTCAATAATAAAAAAACATCTAACATTAAACATTTACATTGCTAAAAACTGAGATAACCTTCACGTTATGTCTTTCATATCTAGGCCTGTCTTTCATATCTAGACTCACTTTAAAACTGAACAACTTCCATTCTCATCACAAATGGCACATATGCTGCCAAAAAAAAAAATCCACAGAAAAATGGGGATCATGTATCTTCTAAGAAAGAACTTGTCTCATGAATAAATGCTCCCTTTAAAATCATAAACACTGAGATGCCAAAATGTTGTATTCATGCACTCACATTTCCGGGGGGAAAAAAATATAAAAAATCACAATTTTAACATGACAATGCTTGAAAAATGTAACAAATAGATAAACAATGTGATATAAACCAAAAACTGCACTTAAGTTTTACAAAAAGAAATGAGAATTACTTACTAGCCGCCATTATGCGACGACACCTCCTGTGATGCAATGGGTGTGCTACACCTGAAGACATATTTACAAACTTTAATTATATTCAAGCAGGTTTAAAGGGACTGAAGGCGACCTGGAAGAGACATTTGGTGCCAATCTAAATACAAAAGAAAACTACCGTATGTGCTTCGGTTTTATAACAAATGTCCACTTGCATTAAATGAGCCGCATGATAAACATGTTTGTCGACTGGAAATCTCGACGAATCGGCATATTTTTTTTTGTTATATCATTAATATATATTTATATGTGGTTCAAATTGTCAGTAGTTGTGCATAGTATTAATACACGTTTGATTAAATCAAAACATAATGTGTATTATAGCCAGGGGCATAGTTAGGGACTTTAGAATGTGTGCGCAAACTGTCTAGTGGGGCCGGGGGGCATGCTCCCCCGGAATTTGTTTTCCTCGACCGTCTGTGGTGCAATCTGGAGGCATTTCCGCAACACAATAAGGCTGATTTTGTCTCTGAAATTCATAAAAAATAATCTAGAAAAACAAAAATTAAGCTAAATGAAGAAATAACCTGACCCCCACTAGCTCTTGTTTTTATTGCCATAAAGCATTAAATGAATTAATATTAATGATTTATTCAACAAAAACTAGCCAAGTCGTCGAGTTTTCCAGACCAAACGATTTCATTAACAATTATAAAATCGGATAACTGAAACGTCTGAAACATATTATGATTGTTTAATTCGTATCAGGATTATCACCCATAATTTTGCATCCAGTCCCTTAAAGTCTCAAAATGCTACTAGATTTATAAGTCGATGTTTTCAGTCTTAGACATTCTGTTGCGTTCGTATTGATTCTGGTGTAACATAATTAATTTGAATAAAGCGAACTAGTAACAATTCAATTTATTTGGGTCTTCAAAAAATATGCCATTACATTTTTTTTATTTTCCTGTATCGAAAACGCCAAAACGCCAGAACTAAAATTCGTGTCGTCTTCTCGTAAAGCGCTTTGAAGGCAGGACAAAACATATTCTTGATCATCTTCGACGCCTGACTGGAAATACAAATGTCTTGTGCAGAAACAGATTTGAAACAGGAAGCAAATGTACGTAATTTAAATTATTATTTGTTTATTGAAGTATTTTTGACCATCCATATTTAGTTCGTCGATATAATTATGAAGTTTCTCTCTATGTTTATTTACTAATTGATTGTCTTTCTACCATTCTGTATATCCTGGATAGAAGGTGCATCTGTATCAGCCAATCATAAACGATAGCAGAATCTCGGTAAAATGGCTGCCGCGTCAAAAGAAATTTAGAAGAAAGGTTCTAGACATTTGTCTTTAATATAAGCAAGCGTCGAAGATGATCTATACAAGACAATTGATCTTGACTAGACAAAAACATTTTAAATCATTCGCAACTTCTCGTACACTGCTTCGCAGCATTACTCGGTAACGACCTCGCGTCTAAGATTCCCGCCAAAACAGATTGCATTCAAAATCAAAGTTATCATCCATATTTTGCAATGTCATTCAGCCGATTGCTCCATCAATAGTTTATTTACTTGAAAGCAGTGATAAAAAACACACCTTCATCTGCATTGTAAAAAAACAAACATTCAACGCAACTTATACATCAAAACGTGTGTCCAGCGGCCACATTGTCTACATAGCGACATTGCGCTATTTTCTCTGCCGTTGCCTTTGTCAATATTTTGAACATACCGAAGCTCGATATACACACGAGGCGAGATCCCGAAGAATTGGCCGAGTTTTCACGATTGATTTTAAATATGTCGTCTCAGTCGTTCTGGCGCTTCTCAACGCGACAGCAGTGACGTAGGAGACTCAGAAAGAGGGCAGAGGGGACAATGTTCAGTACTTAATAACCATTCCTTCTCAGACATGGTCAGACGCACATTTTTTAGTAATATTTGGGAGGGGCCTGGGAATGAGGTAGTGGGGTGAGTGGGGCGTGTGTGTGTGTGAGGGAGGGGGTGGGGGGGGAAGGAGGGGGGGGGGCAACACAAACGCTGGTCCCCTCTCAGATTATTGAGTTAGGGTTGGGTCTGGTCACCTGTCCCATGTTTTCTTACCTCTGCGTTTGTTGAATAACATGTTGTTGTTTTGTTTGTATAGCATATAGACACAAACTAGCATATAGACACAACTGTTATAAAGACGAATTAATATTAACGTATTAAACAACATGGGATCAACCTTAATTGCCGTCAACATGTTGTGTTTATGTTTCCGCTCGCTATACTAGCTGATTCGACAGAACATTGATAGGTTGTTGACATATAGCTGCATGTATGATATCAACTTAGCCCTTCGTATATGAACGGTCTTTTGGCATGAGAAGTGACACCATACAATATATTAAAACATAGTTTTGCATAAGAAATCAGTATTTATCATAGTTTATGAGTAATTGATAACCTGTAAATTTATGTTTTTTTTTTTTTACCATTTGTTTTTCTAAAAATGGTATTCTTTACGGTAGAATTATACAATGTGTTTGCGCAAGTGTTTGCCCCCTGCACCAACACCCACTCAGCCCACCCTATTGGCGATTTCCACCGGCAATGAGGCGAAGGTACTATGGACGATGTGACTAAAAAACTTAGACTTACACACGCACGCACACACGTACGCATGCAGGCACACACGTACGCATGCAGACCTACACGTGAATGATTGTATTATGGGTTGTGAAAAGAACTAGAAATCTTCAAGAATAAGCGAAATGAATAAGCGAAATGCTGTTTTTTGAAGACAATATGATGGCAATGACAGCTCATTTAAACACTAATTCCGTGCTTTGTTTTCAAAATCACCATACCCAAATTTGACCTAGTTTCAAATAACGTAGTTTCCATTTACAGGTTACAATAATGATTTACTTTTAAGGTTATATATACTTTGCAAGTAAGAGGCCCAAGCGGGTCTGTGGACCAAGAGGACATGTGGACGCTGCGCTACTGGCTAACATTGCTCTTATAACAAGGAGTGGGGTGGGATATGGAGGGAGGCGAGGAGAGGAAGAGGGGAGGAGCGGGGTCACGATTTGGTATCAGATATGGCCGGTTTTCAAACTTACCCGACCTTTTATTGAAATCAACAGTCTGAATAAGTCTGGTAAATATTAGGCCAACAACCCTCCTCCGATAATCGGTTTCCAATTTATTTTTCATGTCAACCTATTTGGATAGGACCAAGTAGAGTAATACCCGGTAAGCAACTAATAGTCTGCTGGTCCCCGAAATCATACTCGTGATTGCAGCTTAAGTAAATATGAACGAGAGCAGGCGCGTATCCAGGCATACGCTCGTACGCCAATGCGTACAATTCGTCAGCAAAAGTGAAAAAATAGAAGTTCAAAATGCCATATTAACGCTGAAATATAGCTTGAGAACGCATCAGTTGCCTCCTTATTTTCAAAATTTCTTGGGGGAGGCAAACCACATCTCCAAACCCCCACCGGCGGAAGGGGGCAACCCATAATGCATTTTACGCATATTCAATCACGGGTATTTTAAGTATCCATGAAAAATACCTATACTTTTAATCGGCAAATATACATTCTTATATGACCTGAACACCTGGATAGAGTTTTGATACGGTTTTGTAGTGTAATTTTGCCATTATTTGGCGGGTTAGTTTCTTAATGGACGACAAACGAGGACGGGCGACGACGGACAACGGACAACTCGCCATCACAAAATAAGCTATACTGATTAAAAATACGTCAGTGACAATTAAGCTTCTTTTGCGTTCGAAAAATCAGTCACTTTAAATGATAGAAGCGAAACTGCCTGAAATAGAATATTCTGTTCTAGGGTCATGTGTAAGATTTGAACTTGATATTCGGCCTGGCAGTTCAATGTTATATTACTATCTCAATTGCTGGTCAAGCTGGATACTCAAATAGCATGCAAGCTTGAACCGATGGGCACTACGCGCTCCTTTGGTTCTATATATAGTTATTTAAATCCAGCGTTTCATGCTGTATTTAGTTTAATACCTGTATATTAGGATTGTACAATCAACAATAAACGTATTTTGACATCGGAACCTAATTGGCCAAAGTTTATTTATATACAGGGCATAAATTCAAAATTTCCTTAACTCTAAATATTCCAAATTTCAATTAAAGGTCATTTTATTATTTGTTTTATTATTATTATTATTTGTATTATTATTATTCATTGAGAGAGAGAGAGAGAGAGAGAGAGAGAGAGTTTATTTTATTTGCACATGCATTTAAGTTCTATCAGTGTTTAGGAATAATATAATATATTGGGGAGATAAAAAAGTTATTATCTTTTTAAATCGATATATGGATAAGGAAAAATCAAAACTTGATACAATATTTTATTTAAAAACATTTTTTTAATACATGATTTTTTTTTTAAGGAAAGTTTTAAAATGTTATGAAATGACTTTTTGGATGTTTTTTTTTTTTTTTTTTTTTTTTTGGTGAGTGGGGGGAGGTGGGTAGTAGAGGGGGTGGGGGTAGTAGTGACCAAATTACGTGCCGAATACCTGTGCTGTTTAAATATATTATTTACTAATATTATTGGTGAATTTGATTAACAGTTAGTAATATGTAAAATCATTTCTTATTTTTAACTATTCTGATAATTATTATTAATGAGTGAACAAATGTTATGTAGAAAATACTAACGGGACGCCGCGAGTCAGTTCAAACAAATCAAGATTGCCGTCTGTCCCTTTAATGACAAGCGTATAACATACCATTGAACAGATAGCCTATGTTTCACATTTTATATAAAATAATAACTGATCACCAGTAAAACAAGCACTAGAATTACATATTAATGTTACAGAACATTTTACTTCTAAAATAGTGTAACAATGAATGGCAACACGTTAACGCCAATGCGACAGTGTTTATTGCAGTGTTTACAATATTTCAAATTAGTTTAAATAATTGAATTTAAACTATAATTTACGTAAATAAGACTTGACGTTATTAAGGGCGTTTTCCTCTTCTATTAGAATTTTCAACAACGTTCAGAACATTTAGCACGGTTCCAAAGTGTATAATCTCCTTTGTTCAGAACATTTACACACACGGTGTAATCCAAAGTTATAAATGTAAACTTCACATTTTTCTTTTCAGCTTGCCATTGGACAAGCGGTTCGTCTTGTTCAGAAGGCTCACATTAACGTTGCCATCGCTTTTGGGACAGTATCTAATTGTGTGGGCAACATCTCCGGAAACCCCACACAGTGGGCACGTGTAACGTCGTAAAATGGGACACGACACTCTACCGGTAGTGTCCTTTAACACGTGCGACTTGTACACAGACGCCAGCTCGCCGTTAATTTTGCAAAACACGCACACTGTAGTCTTCATTCCATTTCCAACACGACGGTGTTGTTTCGACTCTAAATTCTTGGTAAGAGCCGAATCTTCCCGTGATTCTGCCGTAAAATACTTGGTAAAAGTCGAATCTTCCCGTGATTCTGTCGTAGAACGTTCCCGCAACATAGACTGATACATGTACATGTCCAACTCGTCCATATCGGCGGAGACGCCATTGCTGGCGAAGTCTTCGTGTGCATCGGATCTAATCATGTCCAGAGGGTCAAACGACGAAAATCCATCAAGCTTTAGCACAAAATCACCTGATTTCCCGTCATCTTCGTGCCTACAGGTAGGAGGACTCATAATCCGCTCTAAATCCGACAGTAAATCCGACAGTAAATCATTGTCTTTCCAGGCGACATTAGTAAGTCCAAAGTAATCCTGGAATGGTAAGTGCTCCATTTCTTCTGATTTTTCTAAATTTTCGAAACAGTTTCACAAAATCACAGGAAGTGCAAGAATAGTAAATGCTACTATTCAAACTGGCGATATTTATTGCAATTTTTTAGAAAAATACGCAAAAAGTCAAAGCTGGTCCCGCTCTGCTCTGATTGTTTGGTTACATACAATGTGATTGACAGATCTGTTTTTGCCGCCTTGCCCAGATCAAAGTTTAATTCACACTTTTCGGTAAATCGCTTTGTTTCTTAATGATTCAATCGTTTTCATTTCAAACATTCAAGTATGTATTCTTGGAAATTTGTTGATTTGATTTACCGGAAGAACAAATTATCATTTATATATATATATATAGTTTATTTCAAAATCCAATAGGCACTAAGGCCCTTGTGGTACAAATACAGACATGAAAATAACATGAAATATAGACGATTCTGTTAAAAACAACTTGGTTCATTATACATGTGACTGTAGTCATGTGATTTAAGAGACACTTTGACGTTTCTATAATTGTCGGCTTTTAATGCAGCCTTGCTTCATCCCGCTCTCCTACATCTCGAAGGAAAATAAATAAAATAAAGCATCTATCTATTTAGCTAAGACTACCTTTGGTATATTAAAGAAACTAACCCGCCAAATAACGGAAACATTAAACGACAATACCGTTTATTAAAGCTCTATCCAGGTGTTTCGGTCATATAATACTATTAAAAAGTATAGGGTTCACGGGTTCTTTAAATATCCGTGATTAAATATGCGTAGAATTAATTATGCCAGTTTTGGGGTTTGGCCTGGCTGGTTAAAGTCGTTTATACTGTGCCTATAGAGTTTGGATTCTCAAAATATGTTAGTCATATATATATGCTTCGTCTCCAGTAGGTTTAGAAACGGTGAACATATGTTGTAAAATGTGGCTGTAGTTGGTGGAATAACTACTTTAATAAACGATCTCTAGCAAAACACAGAAATGTACGAGTTTTGATAATGTCTGTAGCTGTAGGAATCATAGCTCGTATGGTACTACCATAGAGCTATGACGCAGTCTATAGAAAATATAGGTAGGTGTGCGGCACGACTCATGGTACTACCATAGAGCTATGACGCAACGACTCATGGTACTACCATAGAGCTATGACGCAGTCTGTAGAAAATATAGGTAGGTGTGCGGCACGACTCATGGTACTACCATAGAGCTATGACGCAGTCTCATGGTACTACCATAGAGCTATGACGCAGTCTACAGAAAATATAGGGAGGTGTGCGGCACGACTCGATGCGCAAATTTCCGGCAAAATTTTACCGATGTCTGCATAAACAACCGCCGTATATCAACTTACGAAACTTTTATAGGTCACATGACCATGCATAAAGCTCACTATATAGTAGGATAACTAGCAGATCTAGTATTATTTTTTTTACAAATGTATATTTTTCTTGAATCAATGTTTTCCTCTCTATATCTCGCAATTGTCTGAATTTCTCATTCGGAATTTCCGTATATGGTAACTTAATTTAATGCATGTGCGTGCAGTATTAAAGGTTAAGTCAATTGATATGCGGTGTTTTTTATGCAGCCATTACATTAACCACCTTCAATCAACACTCTGTCACGTGTTTTATTTTGCGGTTTAAAAGGTCATAAAACGTTGTCAACTCCAATTTTTTTAAAAATTGTTTAACCTTTTTTTTTGTTTGTAATAGTTTTTTGCTGTTGTGTGAAACCGCCAGTGCGAGGAGCTTGACCGAAATGTATACATCCACTCAGTGTACAAAGAAATTGTATTTATAGTTTTCTTTTCTTTTTTTTTGGTGATTTTTTTCTCTGTATTAGTTCAGTTTCAGTTTTATTTGCAAATTCTCAGTTAGTAAACAAACAAAAGCACAAGATCAAAATACATGTACAAAGTCATATTTAGAAATCACATACATACAAGGCGCCTGTAATAATAAAAAATCTTCCCTTTTTTCCCCTGCATATTTTCATATTATAAAACATAGAGGACAACACACTCTCACTATAGTAGTATTGTAAGTAAATAATAATATGAAATTAAAATATTGAAAAATCTGAAATTAAATTGAATAATCTTGTAACTTATCGATAATATAGGCAATTTTTTAAAAACAATCGTTCCAATTAGTTGAAGAACTCCTAAATTTACCTCAAAACGTGCATTTCGAGACCGGATTTCGTAGCTTGGCCAGTGAATGGAAATGCAGTAGTTGCACGTGATTTAATAGCACGTAAATTGAGTTTTGGATGTATTTTCTATAGGATTTTACCGTTTAAAGTAGGTACGTCTTTTTGTATTATGTCTCTAGTGTGTATTAATAGTACCGTTTGTAATATTTAATGTTCAGGCAGAGATGGTGTTTTAGACTATAAAAAGCATCTAATGAAACATCCGTTTTAAACGGGTCTGTTGCATTAATGCTGTGTTTGCAGGAGCGGATCTGTGGTGGGATTGGGTGGGGTTACCGTATATTTATGTATATTTACCGTTAGATCGGTGATTGTCATTAATACTAGTATACATGATATTTTTAAGCCATTAGTTATGCTATATACTATTCGAAAGTGTCTGTTTAAAATAGTTGTTGTAAGTGCTTATTTGTATCTTTACTCCATGACAATAGTATTCATGCTGTTCTCAGTGTAATGTAACTGCCTCATTGTATGTGTAATGTAACCGCCTCATTGTATGTGTAATGTAACCGCCTCATTGTATGTGTAATGTAACTGCCTTATTGTATGTGTAATGTAACCGCCTCATTGTATGTGTAATGTAACTGCCTCATTGTATATGTAATGTAACCTGCCTCATTGTATGTGTAATGTAACTGCCTCATTGTATGTGTAATGTAACTGCCTCATTGTATGTGTAATGTAACTGCCTCATTGTATGTGTAATGTAACCGCCTCATTGTATGTGTAATGTAACCGCGTCATTGTATAGGCGACGAACATTGTAGTAGTTTATTTACAATCAAATTACGCTCCCTAGTCAGCGGACGTATTGAATTGAATTGAATTGGGTTTTAAGGCGCACCAATATATGGCGCCTAACAGGCATGAACATGCCAGGCTCATCCTCGATGTACATCGAGATATGGAAAATGGACGTAGAACCTTCTCACCCTGAACTGTAGAGTTGCTGCAAATTCTATCGTAGAAACTCCATTTACGCTGGAGCCACGTTTATTGTTTTTCTGCCACTGCTCTTTTGATGTGAGCGAGATGGCACCTGAAACAATGCAGGGATCATGATGAAGACCTTTAATGAACATGAACAAAAAATGATAAAAAGAACATGAATTTGGGGGGGGGGGGGGGGGGGGAAGGGGGGTCTACCCCTCTGCCTACCCCTCCAAAGGGATCTGCAGTGGTCACGGGGCCCCCGGGAACCACACGAAGAATAGGGTTAGAATACTACATAGTAATTTATAACCGATGCAGAGGAGAGTACAATCATATATACATTATTCCATACCTAAAACATGAATTGTAAACACCATTCTAAAAGAATTATAGGAGACGATATTATTGCACATTCTAACACGACTTCCGCAGTCTTTCATCATTTACAAAGGAGATCCATTAATTCCCCGCGTATATTTCATCCGTTGGAAGCGCACGTTACATGACGTCACTTGGTAAATATACGTCACGAAGGCAAAACCAACCTGTGTTTTATCGGTGAATAAAATACAGCTAGGAGTTCGGATGCGTAGTAATTAAATCACGAGTGCGTAATTAAATAACATATAACATTCAATAATTCATATCACAGCATAATTATCATTTTGGCCTGTACAGGAGTTACTAATAATACATTTAATGTGATAAGAATTGGACAACTATCGTTAATCAACCTTATGAGTATCACATATATGATACTCAAAGTTTAAAATGCCATTAAAATGAGTTTGGGTAAACTGTTCAATTTGTAAATAAGCACCCGGGGAGTATCCACCTAATAAGCGCAAATAAAGAAATATTAAAAGATCCGTTATCACATCAGGTCAGACTTGTTATGAACTGATTAACAATAACTGTCCAACAATAAATAAAACATTGTGTTTATGCTGAATAGAATACTTGTTCTCCACACATACACACCCCCGCCCCGCCCTCACCTACACACCACCACCCCCCACACCACCCAACCAAAAAATAAATATGCAAAACAACAACAAAAGAACACACCAATAAAACAACCTATTTTACAAGTTATAAGACGTACTATGTATTTATTTTAATCCTTCTTTTTTTCTTCTTTTATTTTGTTTCAAATTTTAATTTTATTAATATGATTTTCCCCAGTCGAATATTGCAAAATGTCTTATCTATAACGACACTGTTTTATCTTTTCTATTACCCTCCTAGCACCACCACCCACCCCCCACCACCTCCCCATTCTTTCCCTCCAATTTTTAATCATTCCGTTATCTCAACTTCAAACAGGCGACGTGTATACTGGACATATTGTATCATTGTGTCATCTTGTGTTTCGTTTCGGCAAGAGTCACGCATACATGTCAATATATGGTTTGTTTAAATAATATTATTAAAACTCTATTTATTCTGCAAAATATTCGGTAATGCGACATGTATTGCTTTATGTATATATGTTTGTTCTATATGTATATATATATATATGTTGTCTGTTGTTTATGTACTAACTGTGATATATGCTATAATTATAAGTATATGCGCTCCTGTACCTTGGAGGAAATAAAGAATCTATCTTATCTATTTAATACCGCAACAAACCAACGCTTAGAGCGTCGTCTTCTACGTGTCTACTGAACCGAAGGTTCATGGTTCGAGCCTTCTATAAGGCAACAGTTTTTAAAACATACAATGTTAAGATATTTAAAAAAATATTATACGAAACTACTAAGGAATAAATCTGATTGGTTCCGACAATTTGGCATTTCAGCACTCTGTATATATTGCCCAAAGCTATCTTAGACCTGGTGTGTGTGGCCCGCAAAAGAAGATTTTCGCCCGAATTGGTCCGATGTCTTCAAAGTATCACGTTATATAAATGTTACTACTGTGCAAAAAAAAAACAGGAAAAAAAATAAAAACAGGAAAAAAAAAAAACACCTTGCAAATTAATCTCTTTCAAGACGAGTTGAATGTACGTGTTTGTAGCCCCGGCAACCTTTAGGGCAAACTTGGGTCTGGACTATTACAATAATAACGGACAGTAGTTTTATCATTCTTTTTGTTCTTTCAGTTAAATTTATTCTGGTGAATTTGTTTCACACTATCAGTTATAAATCACTGACAATTTAGCACGTGCTGTGTGTTGGTCACGTGTTTGTTACGCGTATAATGAATTTATTCTAACTATTAAGTAATTATTTACCTTTTATGTCATTAACATATTATTTGTGTTTATAGCAATTACTTTGAGCCGGTCAATGTTTCTGTTAATCGTCTTTGATGCCCCATGATTAAAGGGGAATTTGGGAGTAAAAATTAATTCTTGTGACGTTAAATTCTTACTCCTTAAATAAACACCCACTTTTCCTTAATTTACCATAGATGCATATTCTCCAGACAGGTTTTCATCTCTGTGGTTAAAGTTTCTTTCAATGTTTTGCAATTAGAATCAAAATAAAATCTTAAAATCCTAAAAAAAATAATAAAAAATCAGTCTGTTTCTGAATGGCTCTGAAGCCAATAACTCAAAGGGGATTACTGTTTGATTTGATGATAGCTTGAGTTGTCTCAAATAATATAAACATTAACAATGTTTGAATGGTGATTTACGTTATTTTATGCACGTTTTAGACCATTAAAATTATATATATCAGGGAGTAAGTATACTTACTGCCTGTATATATATATGTATATATGATGGTCGAATTTTTTTGTGGTAGAGGCAAACCACGTAAATAAACAAATAAATATTCTCTAATTGGAATGATTATACCAGGAAAATGTGTAGATTAATGAGAGTCTCCCAGGGTTTTTGGAGAACAAGGGAGTAGACCATTTATTTTTGGGGAACACGGGAACATTGTTATTTGTAATATTTTTGGGGAACAAGGGAACTTTGGGGGGAAATTTTGGGGAACAAAGCAAAATATGTTTGAGAAACAAGGGAACATTGGCTCATATTTTCAGGGAACAAGGGAACACGGATTCTCCTGGGAGGGCCTCATTAATTAAACTTATTGCAATATTGGAAACGTTTTCATTTTCGTTTTATGTTTACACGGAAATCTTGACGTATTTAATCTCAGAAACCAAGCTGGTGAGCTATTATTTTTAAATGTAAAATATGCTTAGGATAGACCGATCTAGCTATGAAACAAATCTTAAAACAATTGTTCATTGGAAAAAATATGAAGAAACTGTAGGAAATGTCCTGAAATACATTCTTGGTGAAATATAAACAAAACATAGTACTATGCAAAGAAAGTTGCTTTGAACTATTCGAATAAGTACTGATAATGATTGTTATGTAAAATAAGAGGCCAATGACGTTGAAGCGCTCTACTGACAAGACAATTACAGACACGCGGACATTTCTTTTTATCATTTATTTGCTAATTCTGTGATTCGTTAACTCTTTTAATAGAAACATACAAAATAAATAAATATTTTACCCTCCCATTATGAAAAAAAAAATATTTTTTGAAAAAATATTTATATACTGAACAAACAGCTAACGCACCAGTAGACCTTTAATGTATGAACTTAATATATGCCGACTGGTACCGTTGGACACAGATGATTTGAATGGTTTTTTAAATTTACGGTCGTTATTGGCAATATTTGTCTCGTTCAGAATGAAATTTGTTTTGATTTATTGATTGTTATTATTGAGATATTAAAGTCATTGTCTACTAGCGCGTTAGCTGTTTGGTTCAGTATATAGTTTATTATAGTATATTCAACAAAAACAGTAGACCATTTGGTCCATGAGTTTACAAAGACACAAATAATTTTCAATTGCAGAGGTCGATGACAGTAACAGCATTACATAATATCAAATTTTGTACAATATACTAACATTCTAAATCATTTTAATTATGATATTTCTAACAGTATACGTTTTACTATAAGCAATTCCACGTGTCACAGACGGTAGTATTGTTCTTAGAGTACCTCTTGGGAGAGTACTAGTATTTATTGATTGTAATATATGTCATTTCGAATTTTAAAACCATCAAATACATAAGTAGCCAAATTCTTTACAGTAGTAAGCTTTTCTGGTATACAGGAAGGAAATCACTGTGGTATTCATGCCTGGTGTAGTCGAAAGGAGTTGCCAAATATATAATCCCTAACTTTTTTTGTGATAAAAGGCACTGTTTTTCTGGCTGAAATGACTTTATTGACTTGTTCGTGATAGCTGAAAACCATTTGCATGGTTGTATCATGATTTTATTTAGTTTTGAAAGTGAAAGTTATTTTCTTATATGCTACATGACCCCTACTATTCTCAGCAGTTTTCTAGAGAGGCAGGTCTCATGACGAAGAACATGTAAGTGAATCTTAGTTTGAATTTCATTTTGAAAAATGGCTAACTAGAAAGCTGGGCAATATTGCATTGGACTCAATGGGATTTGATTTACTTCCGGTACACCTTCTGATGTCAACAGTTCTATAAATTTGGGAATATTTGGTCTTTGCCAATAGTATCGATTGATAAGTTTTGTTCTTAGTTCTTTATATAAAGTACATTCCAATATAATATATATATATATAAATCATAAAAAATAGTAATTAAACTAACACAGTCTTTAATGCAGCATTCCTGTGAAAGTTGAGAAAAATAGTTTTAATATATATCTCTATGTAAAAAAAGATGGCCACCGGCGGTCATCAAAATTAATTTTGTTAACGTCCGAAAGGTTTCCAAATCATTATCATTCACGGTTTTAGAGAAGTAGTGATCACAAACTTTTTCCCCCCAAATCTATTTGTAGCCATGGTGGCCGGATTAGATTAAAGTTCTAAGGCCATGTTTTGTTTCATGACCATTTGTAGGTTTATTTAAATCGAATCAGAACACAACAGTACATTCTTACAATTCACACATTGCAATATCTGTAAAAAAACGAATTACGTTTTTATTTAATGCCGTAGAACATTTTGAACAGGTAAATTAATCCCTAAGGTCCCTGTATTGGTCAACTCCACCTTTTACGTAGGTCGGAGTTACCTTTTGGGTATATGAATACCTTTTGGGTTCCTGCAATGTCAAACAGAGAGTTGATACCTTTTTCTTTTATTTTACACTAATTGTATCGTCATGTTTTGTACATTATGCTAACACAAACATGTAAATAATGTTGCAGAATTATAAATATTCATTTTATTCCTTATTTTATAGAGAATTGTTTGATATAATTAGTAAATCAGGAATATCATTGACCTGTCATACAAACTACGTTCATTTTTATCAATAACAGAAACATGTATATAAATTTAAAAAGTGAATATAAATTCATGATTCCCCAGACTATCGGACAGACAAATTTTACAAATAAAATAAAATTTTACACTGCTGAAAATACCAAACGGAGTAAAGTTTGACTTCGTTAGAACTGTGCACAAATCACACCCGCATGCTGTGCATGATCACCATGCTTTCTTGAAAATATTTCCGGCGAATCAAATCAAACCGAAACAATACTACATATTTTGTAAAACAAGGTTTCAGAAAATTAATTGCTTTGTAAAAAAAGGTTTCAAAAATATATTTTGTTTTCATGGCCGGTATTTATTTCCACCCAATCTTACATCTTAGAGCTTATAAATCGACGCGGGGGAACGGCGGTGTTACGGTTCAGATGCTATGGCAAGCGGGGATGATTTCCCATTAATTGACTCATAATTACATGGCAGGTGCCCGCAGAGACCAATTAACCCCACTCAGTATTCTGCGATAATCAGCGGGCAATATGAAATATAATGTATTAATATGTTGTTGCTTGTTTTACTTGTTGATAAATCACTGATATGTCGGTATCTGTCGTCTCCCGCTGTGGTCTGGAAACATTAGCCTGGGAAACTCGCCGTCCCACAAACAATCAAGATGCGGCAAGGTGGTTTTTCGAAATCATCACATATTTGTGGCATTTTATCACCCGCTGGTTCATTGGTCATCATGGCCTTTCAACGAAAGATCTACGATGCCTGTGTGGCAATATATTAAAGGGATACTTGTCAATCTTGATTTGTCTCGTGTCGTCCCGTTAGTTTTCTACATAAACTGCACATGTGCCATCATTAATATTAATTATTAGAATAGTGCAGAGCAAATTGTTTTTACCTATTACTAACTACTGATTATATTGCCACCAATAATGTATTTAAACAACTGGTAGAATAACGAAACATTTTGAAGTCTCAATGTTTTTATTTCATTATGTGCAACACTGACATATTAATAAACAGATAGGAAACTTCCTATCTTAAAGGGAATGTAGCAACACAGCCAAACCATCTTTATTATTGAGAGTTCTGAAAAACTTGAATAAGGGTGAAAGAATTATCAAAATCAGATGATAAACAAAGAAAATATGACCATTTGAAGTATCTGATGAAACGGATATGAAAGTGGCCATTTTGAGAGCTATGACATCACGGTTCTAAATGACCATATATGGAATATTTATAAATATGAAAATTTACTGATTTATAGGGAAAAAATGACAACAACTGTATGAAAAATATGTAATACTTAATGACAGTAATGCTTTATATGACCAGTAAAAAAAATCATTCATTTGCAGTGATTTTCTTCGTTTTAAATGGTATTTATCAATATTCCATATATGATAATATGGAACTATGACGTCATAGTTCTAAAAATGGCGGCTCCCATATTCGTTTTAGAACAACCTATAAATGGTCATATCTTTTTTGTTTATTATCCGATTTTGAAATTCTTTCACCTTTTTCCAAGTTTTTCAGAACTCTCAATAACAGAGCTTGTTTGGCTGTGTCGCTACATTCCCTTTAACCAATGGAGTAACCAAAATATCACGTGGCACCTTAACTTTACCTTCTCTCTTCTCTCTCAATTATTCACTGATTTTAATGCGAATACATTCAAAATATTCATAGTGAATAGCAAAATGGGATTATAATAATTTATGTTTATTTTCAAAATAAGAAATTGTATAAAAAGATGTTTAAAGTTAAAAATGTCATCATTTTTCGATTTTCTCTTAAAAATCAAGGTGTTGACATAGTCAAAGTTTCCGTCAAACTCCTTTTTTGCTCTAAATGTAAGAGAAAACAAAAAAACTATCATTGGAAAGAAAATTAAATTTGTGATGGGATTAATGTGGCATGAATGAAACTTGTATACATTAAACTCGTCATGATCTGTAGTTTAATTAATAGTGTGTTTAACCGGGGCTTTCAATTATCACCCCATATTTAACGTTGGGAAATATTTTGTGAAATTTTCGCACTGCATGCAATTTTATATAATGTTCATAGTGTCCAATCTATTTGTTATTAGGTCTGTGTGTGCAATCAGTTTTAAAGTCAGAATGTTCCAGGATTAATAAACTGATACGCTAATTTTAATTAATATTTCAAAACTCAAGATTGCGGTGTGTTGTTTCATGAAAATGTTTATGTTTTATTTAAATCGAAATCAATACACAACAATAGATATTTATAATTCACACATTGCAATATCTGTGAAAAGTGAGAATAAGAATTTTTTTGATGACGTAGAAAACTTTGAATATGTAAATTAATCCGCAGGTAAATGGATTTATCAATTATCTGGCAATAGTTGTGCAGCTATACAATTCAGATTTACCTCATTTCCCCGTGCAGTCACCCAGTGGTAAAAGTAGTAGCTACGTCATGCAAATAATACTTATTTTTACATTCAATTTAGTCGCGGTTTTAAATATATGTTTCTCCCCGGGACTATCAAGAAATGTCCGTATGATGTTTAAGAGTCAAAATGTGTTAATTGATAATAAGGGCGGTCATTCATCTTTAAAGGGAAACATGGCAATCTTGTTATCAAACATTAAAATTAACACCTCTGTTTATTAATCCAGAACCATTTTTATTTTAAATCTTCTTACATATGGTAATAACATTTGGAGTTTTCAAATGATCTTCGTTATTGTTCTGGAATGTTCATTCCTGTAGGCGCCATATAACCTTTTGAGCTGATGCACCGTAACACCCCAGTTAATCTCAAATCAACTTGTTATTCTATCATATATGTGTTAATATATTATTTGTGCAATATAATCAGCAATAAGTATTATACAAACAACAGTATCAGTTGGCTATTCAGATTATTGTTAATAATGATTTGCAAATAAAAAAAAAGGTATGGAGAAAAACTCACGGGACGCCTTTTTTAAAAAGAAATCAAGATTGCTGTGTGTCCCTTAAAACAACTTAAAAACAAATGCGTCAATACCTCGTCAGTATTAGTGATAGAGGAAAGAGTAATGGTGGTCATAGTTAGTGCCATGCATTCGATGAAACAATAGCAACGGATATAGCCTGTTTATGTTGTCGTTGTCGGTATCCTAGGGCTGCTTGTTCGGATCCGCAAATAAGTGGTTATCTCAAAGTTCTGAGCGTCACCCAAAGTTCTCTCCATATGTATGCTTCTCATTTCAGCTTGATAAGCCATTGTAAAACGATTATTTTTGTACGAACCCATTATCTTCCGAGTGTAGTAACCAATTATTTTCGATGAAATAATGGATAAAGAAACGTAACCTACCTCGCGTATTGATAATAACCACAATTGCATTATCCCCCTTGCTAGACAAACGTACATTCTATCCAACTTAATTTGTATCGTTTTCGGACTACACTGCTGAGGCTCACCAAAGCAGTTGCCTCAGTAGAATTTTGGGAAATGTAGATACTTTACATGTATCGATAAATAACCATTATCAAACATTGACACGAATGTCTTGCTTAAAACTGAAATCTTGTCAGGGACATGCACTAAAACGGACATGCAAGAAATCTCACGAAGAAATCACACAGAATCATTGTGGGTGGGGTGGAGGCTGCATACCACCGTACCGACATAGAAAGGTATTTGCCTCGGTTAAAATGTTAGCGCTGTCTACGGGCCTGATCAACGTTCAAGCTACCTTATTCGACATTATTCCGTTCCTAGCTCACCCGTCCGTCTGTCATCTGTTTCGCGCGTTTACACCTGAAAGTCACTACATCTGACCCAGCATCGTAAAATCACTACACTATGAAGCAGGTTGTTTAGGAGAAATATGATTGCATATTAACATATCATACATGTAGTTTAAACTTTATCGAGATGTTATCTTTAATTTAAAGGCATGTGTTTTTTTGCCCTGAAACTCGCTACACTGTCGTCACACACAGGCAACCAACTACAGTTAACACACACACACACACACACACACACACACACACACACACACAACTCACTACACTGTAGTCAAACACAGGCAACCAACTACAGTTAACACACACACACACACACACACACACACACGCACACACACACACACCTCACTTCACTGTAGTCGCACACAGGCAACCAACTACAGTTAACACACACACACACACACATGCAACTCACTACAATGTAGTCACACACAGCCAACCAACTACAGTTAACACACACACATGCAACTCACACTACACTGTAGTCACACACGGGCAACCAACTATAGTTAACACCCCGCCCCCACCACCCACACACATAAAGGCAACCGACTACAGTTAACACACACACACACACACACACACACACACACACACACACACACACTGTAGTCACACACAGGCAACCAACTACAGTTAACCCCCACACAAATGCAACTCACTACACTGTAGTCAGTTGGCTTGCGGAACGTCGGTTGTTATATCCAGGTGCTCACCCATGCACGAACATTGTCTGGAAGGGCCACCTGTGGTCTTCCTACATCAATGGAAGCTGGACAGTCGTCATATGACATTAGCTGTTAGTGAGATTATAAAATCCAATTCAACAACAAGGTAGTCACACACAGGCCATCAACTACAGTTATGTTTAATTCACTCCGTTCAAACCAACATACAAGTGTATGATCTATTCTTCAAAACAATTCTAAAAACCTCAGAGTTTAAAATTATACCAATAAATGTTACTTTCGACAAGAAATTACTTTCGACAGGAAATAACAAATAATATATGCGTATTAATTCGCACAGGCGAACTTTAAAGAGCGGGTAAATTCCTGGATATGATAATCTAAATTCCAAAATATAGAGTTAGTATTCTGTTTGTGTCATCGCTTTCCCTCACGTACACAGCTTTACCGTTTTCAGATCTGCATATCCCATGCTGTTTGAATAATCCAAAATGTTTTTATTTGCTACCGCTCTAGCCCTTCAGTATCTTACAGGGACACATAGCAATCGAGAAGTTTTTGTCAAGCATTACAATTAGTGTCTCGGTGCATTAATATCAATATCATTTTGACTTTAAACCTGCTAGCATATAAATACAAGTTTCCTTGTATCTTCTTATTGTACTTTATAGGGAGGAATATATTATTAATTAATGTTATAATTGAGCCATTCCAATTATGTAGAAAAACTAACGGGACGCTGCGAGCTTTTATTAAATCAAGATTGTCGTGTGTCCCTTTAACGAGTGTAAACCAAACTTTGATGATTAAACCGACCATAGACACACTTTCTAAAAACATTTTTCCCTAGCTCTCGCGTAAGAGATTCGATATTCCTTTCCTCGAAACATGACTGTCGTTGTGTTTGTTTTAAAGCAATATTTCTGCAGAACTCGATAACGAAATCACTCTTGCGGAAATATTAAGTGTGAGGACTAAGTAGAAATATGGTATTTATTTATGATGGTAAAGAACTGGAAATTACAAATTTATTGACGTATCTGTGTCTTACAATTACACCCGGTGGATCATTCTATAAAACATTTGAAATATTACGCGGTCAAGCTTTAAAGGCAATTTTCAAACTGAAGTCATACTTAATTAACTTTGGAGACCTTAAAATAAGCCATACGTTAAATTTATTCGACAAACTTATCCTTCCTATTCTAAACTACGGAGCAGAAATATGGGGTTTCGCAGGTGCCGAATCTCTAGAAAGGATACACTTGCAATTTTGTAAACAACTACTAGGAGTAAAACGTTCTACACAAAATAGTTTATATATTGGGGAACTCGGTAGAACCTCACTAAAAAGTCTCTCTCTCATATTATCTGTTTCTGGTTAAAAATAACGCGCACCGACAATAGAAAATATATTAAACAAACACATAATATGATGATCTACTATATCACTAAATACCCAAACAAACAAAATTCGGCATTGCAAATTAAAGATGGGTTTTAACGATGTGTGGATTGTTCTATGAGTCAAACATATTGACCAGTTTTTAAATATTTTTAAACAAAGAGCTAGAGACCATTTTATTCAAAATTGGAACGAACAGTTAACCAATTCAAGTAGAGCAAACACTTTCACTCTTTTCTCAAACTTCAGTTTTAAAACGTATTTAGACATAGTACTGATAAAGAAATTTAGAATAGCCTTAACTAAACTAAGATTATCTTCACATCGACTAGACATAGAAACAGGACGATGGCATAAACCAGATAAAATACCTAGAGAAGAAAGAAAATGCCAACTCTGTAATTCCTTAGAAGATAAATTCCATTTGTATTGGAATGTCATAAATTATGAATTTAGATGTGATCTTATACATACATTTTATTGGAAACGACCAAATGTTCCTAAATTTGTTGAACTTCTCTCTTCAGAAAAGATTAAAACAATAAAAAATCTTTCCACGTACATTTTTAAGAGCTTTAAGAAACGTGATGATACATATTACAATAAATAACTCACTTTTCTCCACTCTGAATATTATTTATGTATTTTTTTCAATATACTTCAATATTGGAATATTTCCGTTTATGTTCTATAATTATTTATCTCAATATACGTTTTCTTTTGTTTTGTTGTTTGTTTTTCCTTTTTCTTTTTTTCTTTTCAAATTGTTTAAAAAAAACACACCCCTTTTATATATATATATATATAAATCCATAACATGTATCAACTCAGTATATGCATACCAATATATTGTCAATTACCGGAACTGTAAAGCATATGCATGTTGTGATTTTGTATTTATTGATATTTGTGAACTCATGGGCAGAATGCCTACTGTTTGAAATAAAAGATACATGCATTATCCTGATTCATGATTGAGATTGAAGCTCTCGAAATACATTTCTAATTATTTGCCTACAAAAACAAAAAAACCTGCGTAACCCGACAAACAAATAAAGAGTGGAGGTCAAGGGGGAGGTGGGGCGTGGGCGGGTCTCATAACAGTATTACAGATAACAGTGAATTAAAATATATCTCTAATAACAGATAACAGTTATTTTCTTTTCTCACAAAAACAGATAACAAAATATACATGTCGCCAATAACAGGATAACAAGAATCCACCACCACACCCACCCCACCCCCGACCGTCAGCCCGAACTCTATTACCATCGGAACATTTTCACCAGGTGATCATTTCCTATTGATAGTTTACTGATCTGCCTGTCCTGTCCTTCATTAACCTGTGTTTCTTATTTTAAAGAGCATTGATTATTAACGCCTGGAATTTCGTGAGCATTGTATACTTTTGTACCTAAGTAAATATTCAAGTGAGATATCGCTACGTGTTGATCCTTTACTGGAATAGTTATAGACTTGTAATGTATATGAGCTCCGAGGACCCGAGAAGAATCCGTTATTGACTCGGCATTACATATGAACTGATAATCTGCTTCAGTTGATGTATGGAGTGCGGTGTCGCTGCTGTTCTAAGTAGGGTTCTCTGTGGCGATGAGTGTCGCCTGAGAGCGCTAAGTGGTGGAGCCTACATCCTCTGCGGTGGGGTGGTAGACAATGTTTGGCAGTCTGCATAATAGAAACCCGCCGGTGACAAGTTACAACCAGGCTGGGCTGCCTCATGACCTCCACTGGAAGCAAAATACAGAGCTTCCGTGGTGTTTGTCAGGTATACACGATGTGTAAACTTCATATTATGCACCGTTGGCGGGCGAGGAGAGGCCCCGTGTCTTCTTCAGGCTTGTCTTCTGGTCTTCCCTTGTTGTTACTTCTGTATGCTGCTCCGCCGCTGTCCGTCGAAGATGAAGTCTGCATCGATGGCCTTCCCTGGAGGTCGGAGGAGGGAAGTCACGACATGTTTTATTGGCTGTCGAAGTGCAAGAGATGTGATGAATCGAATCATGATAATTCAAATAGTTTTTATAAGTGTTTTCAGATACAATGTTTATATAGTAGCAATGAATTACATCCCCGTCTGTGAAAGATCGCCTTCTTTGGTTGTACGATGACCGGAAAGGCTGTGGATCCTATGATGACGCCTACCTAAAGCCCATTGGGACGGTGGCGTTTGATGTTTTTCTATGATCTTTCTTGTCGTGCCCTTAATGGTTTATTCTCTTACTGCTCTGGCTTCTGCCAAGTCATTGAGTACCTTCATTGTGGCTTTCTAGGCTATTGTTTTTTAGCTCTACTGGCCGAAGGCCAGCAGAGCTTATGGGATGGCGAGTTGTCCGTCGTCCGTCGTCCGTCTGTTAACTTTTGCCTTGTGAACACTCTAGGGCCTTCATTATTAATCAAATCTTTACGAAACTTTGCCAGTGTCTTTATATCAATGAAAGCTCGGACAAGTTCGAAAACCAGCCGGATCCGATAAATTTCACCAGAGTTATGGCCCTTGTTTTGCTGAAATTGCCATATATAGCCTTGTGAACACTCTAGCACCTTCATTTATTATTTGATCTTTACCAAACTTGCATAGATTGTTAATATCAATAAAAGCTCGGACAAGTTCGAAAACCAGCCAAATCGGATCAGTAACACCGGAGGTATGGCCCTTGTTTTTTCTGAAAATTGCTATTTTCTGCCTTGTGAACGCTCTAAAACCTTCATTTATTATTTGATCGTTACCAAACTTGCACAGATTGTTAATACCAATGACAGCTTGGACAAGTTTGGAAATCAGCTAAATTGGGTCAGTAACACCAGAGTTATGGCCCTTGTTTTTTCTGAAAAAATGCCATATTCTGCCTTGTGAACACTCTAGCACATTCATTTATTATTTGATATTTACCAAACTTGCACAGATTGTTAATAACTATGAAAGCTCAAATAAATTCGAAAACCAGCTAAATCGGATCAGTAACACGGAGTTGTGGCCCTTGTTTTTTCCCTGAAAAATGCTATTTTCTGCCTTGTGAACACTCTAGGGCCTTCAATATAAATCGGACCTTTACTTAACTTTGCCAGTGTCTTTATATCAATGAAAGCTCGGACGAGTTTGAAAACCGGCAAGATCAAAATAATTTCACCAGAGTTATGGCCCTTGTTTTGCTGAAAAATGCTATATTAAGCCTTGTGCACACTCTAGCACCTTCATTTATTATTTGATCTTTACCACACTTGGACAGGTTGTTAATATCAATGAAAGCTCAGACAAGTTCGAAAACCAGCTAGATCGGACCATTAACAGCGGAGTTATTGCCCTTGATTTAGTTAAAAATGCTGTATTTTGCCTCATTAAGACAATAGGGCCTTCTTCTTTCATCCAATCTTTACCAAACTTTACCAGCTTGTTTAAATAAATGAAAGCTCGGACAACTTCTACGACCAGCTAGATCGGACCATTAACAGTGGAGTTATGGCCCTTGATTTAGTTAAAAATGCTATATTTTGACTCGTTAAGACGATAGGGCCTTTATCTTTCATTCGATCTTTACCAAACTTTACCAGATTGTTTATATAATAAATGAAAGCTCGGACAATTTCGAAGACCAGCCAGATCGGACCAGTAATAGCGGAGTTATGGCTCTTGATTTTGTTAAAAATGCTATATTTTGCCTCTTTAATTCGATAGGGCCTTCATCTTTCATCTGATCTTTACAAAACTTAACCTGATTGTGTATATCAATGACAGCTCAGACAGTTTCGAAAACCAGCCAGATCAGACCAGTAACAGATGAGTTATGGCCCTTGATTTAGTTAAGAATGCTATATTTTGCCTCGTTAAGATGATAGGGCCTTCATTTTTCATGCGATCTTTATGACACTTTACGAGATTGTTCATATCAATGAAAGCTCAGTCAAGTTTGAAAACTAGCCAGATCGGACCAGTAACAGTGGAGTTATGGCCCTTGATTTAGTTAAAAATTCTATATTTTGCCTCAAGACGATAGGGCCTTCATCTTTCATCCGATCTTTAATAAACTTTACCAGATTGTTAATCCAGATTGGACCATTTACATCGGAGTCATGGCCCTTGATTTTCTGAAATATGCTATATCTTGGCCTCATTAAGACGAAAGGGCCTTCATTTGGCCGGATTCCATTGAGACTTTGCAGGGATGATCAGTACCAAGCCTAGTTGTACATAGTCACCGTGTCCAGTTGAATGATTTTGACCGAGTTATAGCCCTTTAAAGGTTTTAATACACACACTTTGTTCTGACTAGTTCTACTGAACCTCTGGCCGGATTAAACGAAACTTTTTAGGGATGATCGATTCTATATCTAGTTGTGCACATCATCGCCGTGTTCCGGTTGAATGATTTTTGGTGGAGTTAGGGCCCTTTAAAGGTTTTAATACACAAACTTTGTTCTGACTAGTTCTCCTGAACCTCTGGCCGGATTTAAACGAAGCTTTTTAGGGATGATCAATTCCATGTCTAGTTGTGCAAATCATTGGCGTATTCCGGTTAAATGGCAGAATTATGGCCCTTTAAAGGTTTTAATACACAAACTTTGTCTGATCTACTTCTCCTGAACCACTCGCCAGACTTCAATGAAACTTTGCAGGGATGATCAGCACTAAGCTTAGTTGTGCATGTCATTGTCACGTTCCGGTTTACAGATATTTGGCAGAGTTATGGTCCTTTAAAGGATTTTGATACCACAAATGTTTTCCGGGCTAGTTCTCCTGAACCCCTGGCTGGATATAGACAAAACTTGACAATGATGATCAGTATCAAGCCTAGTTGTGCATATCATTGCCATATTTTGGTTGAATGATTTTTGGCAGAGTTGTGACCCTTTAAATGTTTTAATACACAAACTTTGTCCAGATTAGTCTCTTCTGAATTCTTTGCCAGATTTCAGCGAATCTTGGCGAGAATGATCAGTACTAAGCCTAGTTGCACTTGTCATTGCCATGTTCTTGTTGAATGATTTTTGAAAGACTTATAGCCCCTTATACATAAACTTTATCTTGAGCCAGTAGAGCGTCCACAGGCCCTCTTGGGCCTCTTGTTTTGTATTATATTTACACGAGCATATTTGTGTTTTACTTATATTGCCTATTGATGCTGCCTTGTTGGTTAGATATTAGATCATGGCGGGGATTTCTTTATTTACACTGTCCTGTTTTAATGGGATGAAGTAGGGTAAGTGTGAGGTTTGGTGCACCCTAGAACCGGTTTAAACCCCCAGTAGCCTACTTTGCCACTGACCGTTCCAAGGCGGTAGCACTATTGTCAACCCTTTTGTGTTTGTGATGTCGTTTACTTTTATTATTACTTTTGCCTTCTTGTTTGTCTGTTTGCATGTTTGTTTCTGTGTTTTGTGGTTGACTGTCCTCCTTGAATGCTATTTTCCCTGTCCGTTCTTTTTATAATTCTTCGATTACAACAAAACTATCATTTATATCCGCATTTGTAATGCACAAAGGTAGGATTAGATCAACACTTATGTTTAATTGCCCCGTGTTGAGGCTGGCAAATCTTTATAAATTCAAAAACATTTGTTTAACGTAAGCCTATAATATTATTAGATCAAATAAATCTTCCTTTGTGAACCCGAACCTTGAATTAAATTGTTCTCTTTCAAACTTCGTACAAGTCCTTATTTGTGAAGTGCTTTGAGTTACACCAATAAGTACTGATAAAGGTGATCCTTTGAGAGCAACTAACACAATTAAGAGAATAAAGCAGCAGTCTCGGTTTTGTTGAGTCTGTTCATGAGAAGTAATGGAGAAGCAACACTTCTCACGCCCCCTAGCACCGGCTTAAGCGATATTCTACTTCAAAGCCACCTATATTGGGCTCGTTGGTCCCAAAGGACCAGTAAAAAATAACACTACTGATTCGTAGCACGGGGAGACTTTTTACAGCCGCCACACTGCACTAAACGCACGCTAGTGTGAATGTTAATAAGTACTGATAAAGGTGATCCTTTGAGAGCAACTAACACAATTAAGAGAATAAAGCAGCAGTCTCGGTTTTATTGAGTCTGTTCATGAGAAGTAATAGAAGAAGCAACACTTCTCACGCCCATTAGCACCGGCTTAAGCGATATTCTACTTCAAAGCCACCTATATTGGCCTATCTTTTGTAAACTCTGTAAGTATCTGTTTTTGCACATATCTGGTATTACGAGTAAACATATCTGGTATTACGGGTAAACATATCTGGTATTACGAGTAAAACTGTTTGTCAAACTATATGGGTCTCTGTTTTTAAAACAAAGCTGTAGATTAAAAGAAAATTATCTTTTACAGTATATAAACTCGCTGTTTGTCCAACCTTTAGAATTACTTTTGTTTAACCTATCTAACCGTTGTGAAGTAAAAGGAAACTATAACTCTTAGACTATGTTTATCCCCTTTTATGAAGTGCAAACCATGGCTTAAAGGACACACAGCAATCTTGATTTTTTTCAAAACTTACGGCGTCTCGTTAGTTTTTTTTGAATATAAACTTGCATTTGTTTCAAACATCAACATTAATTATTAGAATAATATAAAGCAAATTGTTTTGCAAAATTATTAACTGTTGATTATATTGCACCAATAATATATTTAAACCTATGGTAGAATAAGAGGATAACACGAATACTCGAAATTTTATTTAACTATATGCCAACAGGTTTAAAGTTAAAATGATACTAACTAAATCGAGACGCCAATTTCAATGCTTGATAAACACTTTAATATTGCCGTGTTTCGAAACTAATTTTAAATCCGTATTTATACATACCTTGTGTTAAAAGGAAACTATATAGTTTATGCTATATATATTATCGTTTGTGGAGCAAAGATATTGGCTCAAAGGAAAACTATATTTTATACTATATAAATCACCGTTTGTATGTGGAGAAAAACATCGAATTTAAAGAAAACTAGTCAAACTTACTGATATGAAGCAAAGAAGAAACCGGTCCGGAAATTGAAAAATAAAACTCTATAACGGATAATTCGCTATAACCAAGTTCGATATAAGTGAGTTCATACTGTATCTTGTAAACAACATGCGAACGTTCTGACACCGGCTACACATAATATAACAAATACGTTTCGTGTCGGCCTGCCACCGGCTCCGTAAAATATAAATATGTTCTGTGTCGTCCTGACACCGGCCTCATAAAATATGCTTACGTGCTGTGTCGGCCTAATTATCCGTTATAGAGTTTTATTTTTCAATTTCCGGACCGGTTTCTTCTTTGTTTCATATCAGATACGTGATTATCCCCGATTCAAACTGAAGATGTGATATCACATATTCGAATACGTGATATCACCTATTCGTTTTAAACACGATCCCTGATGATACTGATCCCTGACATTCATCCTCACTGAATAACAAAAATGGCGGACCAAGCTAAGGGGGACATACTGCGAAATATACAGCAGATATTATTACAATCACAACGTTGCTGGAACAGTGATGATGTCAGCTGTAGCCACCTGAAAGCAGATCTTGGTCATGGGATCCGATCTCTTAATAAGGTCAATTACGATAAATTCATTATGTTATATTAATCCACAATTCCGCTTTTCCTGAGGTATTCGTTATTACAGGGAACGTTTTGACTCGACGTAATCCGTAAGCCGTAAAAAATGTCATACATGAACAGTGACACAGGTCGAATGGACCCGGACCGACTGCGACGCGGACTTTGAAAAAGGAGCGATTATATGATTTACAAAGAGCAAATTGAGATATCAATACGTGATATTTGTATCACGTATTCGAATACGTGATATTTGAATACGTGATATCACGCATTCAAAAAGGTGATATCACCCATTCGTTTTGAATATGTTATATCATGTATTCGAATATGTGATATCACGTATTCGAATAGGAGATATCACGTATTCGAATACGTGATATCTTAAGGTGGTATTAAGAGTAAAACGGCAACCCATAGTCCGACTCTGGTTCCATATAAATATAACATAACACGTTTTGTGTCGGCGTGACACCGGCTCCCTATAACATAAATAAGTTCGGTATAGGCTTGATAATGGCTCTATATATAGGTCAGGTACCCTTTTTACGAAAGGTACACCTCTTAAACGCCAGGTACCATTTATTAATTTTTTGTTGTTGTTGTTGTTTGTTTTTTTTCAGAAAAAAAAAATGATCACGGAATTTGTTTTTGATGTGTTTGTTCTACTCTTGGTGCTTTATTATATATCTTATTTGTACTTAAGAGTGAATCCGAAATTATTGTTTCAACGTGACTAGTAACGTGTGGTATGTATTGATATGCAAATATAATATAATATCCAATATTTAGATGGCGCCCAAATTGTTCCCTAACACGAGAATACTGAAATGCACCGTCTTCAAATATTGTAAATTCTATCTCGGCTTGTAAAATATCTACAGGGCTACGTTCAGACCCATTCTCTTGTATATTTTAATTTAATTACGGACAAAACACCGCGCGGACCTGGATATTTTAAATTGAACAATAGTGTAATTTTAGAAAAATAATACCAAATTAAAATTGAACAAACTATACAAGAAATAGCCGATGTAAATAAAGATTCAAACCCCAATACTCTTTGGGAAATAGTTAAAGGCGCAATTCGCAATGAGACAATTCTATATACATCGCTCAAGAAAAAGAAAGTATTGAAAGAAGAAGTTAAACTAAAAGATGAAATTGACAAACTAGAATTAGATTTATCATCAAACCATCATAACGAAATTGCTATTAACACTATTTTAGAAAAGAAAACTCTTTTAGCGAATATTATAGAAAAAAGACCAATGGTATCATTATTAGAGCAAAAGCAGAATGGGTCGAAGGAGCAGAAAAAACACAAAATATTTCGCAAATCTAGAAAGAAAAAAATCAGAACGAAAAACAAAAAAAAGATTAATAAACAACAATATAGAAATTACGGACTCTAATAGTATCATGACATATGAACACTTGTATAGACAAATTGGTTGAAAAAGGGGAAATAAGTATTTCATTCAAATTGTGTTGTAATAGCGCAGTTGCTTCCCTTATTCTGCGATTCGTACTAGAGAACTGGGTTCTTGCTCGGAAAAGTCTTAGCGCTAGGCCTACCCATGTAATCTCGAGATGTGGCTTTTTCTCTATTAAAGTGTACATGATGTCAAGTTGTATAAATGGTACCTGGCGTTTAAGAGGTGTACCTTTCGTAAAATGGGTACCTGACCTATGTTGCGTAAAATGGCGTATGTTGCGTAAAATGGCGTATGTTGCGTAAAATGTGTATCAGACATAAGATGTTTTATACAGTGAATACATGTACAATTAAATTATTTGCCCTGCCTGGTGTGCTCATGTGTCGACTCTCGGCTGTCGGAATTTGTCTCAGTCCGGTGCCATTTCCAAGTGGCGGAACCGGGCGAGATTTGGTTCGCTGCGGCCGTTGTACTTATCCATTTCTTTTATTTAATGGTATATAACTTGAAAATCTAGTAGTGTTGAAAAATAACAATCTAGTCAAGAGAGTCAGGTGTTGTTTCTTTTATTTAGCCCAAGTAATTGTTTCAATAAGCGAGTCATAAAATAATGACGATTATTGCTTTCAGAAATAACTCGAATTTATTTTTGCGAGTTTTATCCATGGGGTCGAACCCGCCTTTTAGGACGAATTGTGTCTCAATCGGATTGTTTCGGTTTTGTTTGCAGAACACCGATATGCGTCACGTGATCTTTCTTTTTCTGTTTCAAACTTAAATAATTTTCTCTTCCCCGCCCACCACATCCCTATCTTAAGCCTATCTATGATTTTATTATGTGTAATTCTAAACCGATTGCTGCCGGGAGTTTGTTATAATTTCAGAGGCCCGCCACCAACTGTCTCTACAGCACACAAGCGGCAGGTAGCTTGCGACCAACTTCCATAGCCCATTCAGCGTGGTACTCGGACGATTATTACCGTTTTACGTTTCAGTTGTATCAACGAGGGACCATTGCCTTGGAAGGAACGCAACCAATTAGAGACTAACTAGGGCCTCATTTTATGTACAGTGAATACAAAGCTGTAGTAACGTTATAGCCCAGGACAGGTACATTTCAATAACGCAAAGTACAAGTGGTGTTTCTGAGTGTCATGAATTTTACATATATATAGTTTATATTACTACCATATCATCTCTTACCTGTAAATAGTTATATCTTTATATATTTACATTAATTTTTAATTAATCTTTCATTTCATCATCATTCATCAGTTTTTGCGCTTAATATGACCTCTTTATGTGTCGACGTGCCCGTAAAACACCATTCATTCATTCCAACGTTACGCACTTTCCACAGTAAAGACAATCCATTGAACTGCAATCATTCAGCACGGAGTGTCTGCGCGAGAGACTGTATCGTCTTTTCACAAAGGTCGCTGACCTAGGACATGCACATTTCAATAACGCGAAGTACAAGTGGTCTTTTTATGTGTCATTCTATCTTGTAACGTTACACACTTTCACAAGTAGTCATTCAGGACAGCCAGTGTCCGGCCAAGAGACTGTATGCTCCGGTCACAAAGGCTGAGATTTATATTCAAAAGTGTCTTTTTTGTTTTACTCTGTATTTGTAGATTTTTTTTTTGTCGCAGCGGAAAATTCTAGCGACCGAAGGTCGATCGTGTGCACACCAAAAGAACCAGGTCTACATTTTGGTCCTAAAGGAGCAATCCCAATGGAAAACCGAAGGGGACAAATTGGTTGAAAAAAGGGAAATAAGTATTTCATTCAAAATTGTGTTGTAATAGCGCAGTTGCTTCCCTTGCTCTGCGACCCGGGTTCTTGCTCGGAAAGTCTTAGCGCTAGGCCTACCCATGTAATCTCGAGATGTGGCTTTTTCTCTTTTAAAGTGTACATGATGTCAAGTTGTATAAATGGTTCCTGGCGTTTAAGAGGTGTACCTTTCGTAAAATGGGTACCTGACCTATGTTGCGTAAAATGGCGTATGTTGCGTAAAATGGTGTATGTTGCGTAAAATGTGTATCAGGATATGGGTACCCGGCGTATGTAGCGTAAAATGTGTATCAGACATAAGATGTTTTATTCAGTGAATACATGTACAATTAAATTATTTGCCCTGCATGGTGTGCTCATGTGTCGACTCGGCTGTCGGAATTTGTCTCAGTCCGGTGCCATTTCCAAGTGGCGGAACCGGGCGAGATTTGGTTCGCTGCGGCCGTTGTACTTATCAATTTCTTTTATTTTGTGGTATATAACTTGAAAATCTAGTAGTGTTAAAAAATAACAATCTAGTCAAGAGAGTCAGGTGTTGTTTCTTTTATTTAGTCCAAGTAATTGTTTCAATAAGCGAGTCATAAAATAATGACGATTATTGCTTTCAGAAATAACTCGAATTTATTTTTGCGAGTTTTACCCATGGGGTCGAACCCGCCTTTTAGGACGAATTGTGTCTCAATCGTATTGTTTCGGTTTTGTTTGCAGAACACCGATATGCGTCACGTGATCTTCCTTTTCCGGTTTCAAACTTAAATAATTTTCTCTTCCCCGCCCACCACACCCCTATCTTAAGCCTATCTATGATTATATTATGTGTAATTCTAAACCGATTGCTGCCCGGAGTTTGTTATAATTTCAGAGGCCCGCCACCAACTGTCTCTACAGCACACAAGCGGCAGGTAGCTTGCGACCAACTTCCATAGCCCATTCAGCGTGGTACTCGGACGATTATTACCGTTTTACGTTTCAGTTGTATCAACGAGGGACCATTGCCTTGGAAGGAACGCAACCAATTAGAGACTAACTAGGGCCTCATTTTATGTACAGTGAATACAAAGCTGTAGTAACGTTATAGCCCAGGACAGGTACATTTCAATAACGCAAAGTACAAGTGGTGTTTCTGAGAGTCATGAATTTTACATATATAGTTTATATTACTACCATATCATCTCTTACCTGTAAATAGTTATATCTTTATATATTTACATTAATTTTTAATTAATCTTTCATTTCATCATCATTTATCAGTTTTTGCGCACAATATGACCTCTTTATGTGTCGACGTGCCCGCAAAACACCATTCATTCATTCCAACGCCACGCACTTTCCACAGTAAAGACAATCCATCGAACTGCAATCATTTAGCACGGAGTGTCAGCGCGAGAGACTGTATCGTCTTTTCACAAAGGTCGCTGGCCCAGGACATGCATATTTCAATAATGCGAAGTACGAGTGGTCTTTTTATGTGTCATTCTATCTTGTAACGTTACACACTTTCACAAGTAGTCATTCATGACAGCCTGTGTCTGGCCAAGAGACTGTATGCTCCGGTCACAAAGGCTGAGAGTTATATTCAAAAGTGTCTTTTTTGTTTTATTCTGTATTTGTAGAACTTTTTTCTTTGTCGCAGCGGAAAATTCTAGCGACCGAAGGTCGATCGTGTGCACACCAAAAGAACCAGGTCTACATTTTGGTCCTAAAGGGGCAATCCCAATGGAAAACCGAAGGGGACAAATTGGTTGAAAAAAGGGAAATAAGTATGTCATTCAAAATTGTGTTGTAATAGCGCAGTTGCTTCCCTTGCTCTGCGACCCGGGTTCTTGCTCGGAAAGTCTTAGCGCTAGGCCTACCCATGTAATCTCGAGATGTGGCTTTTTCTCTTTTAAAGTGTACACGATGTAAAGTTGTATAAATGGTACCTGGCGTTTAAGAGGTGTACCTTTCGTAAAATGGGTACCTGACCTATGTTGCGTAAAATGGCGTATGTTGCGTAAAATGGCGTATGTTGCGTAAAATGTGTATCAGGATATGGGTACCCGGCGTATGTAGCGTAAAATGTGTATCAGACATAAGATGTTTTATTCAGTGAATACATGTACAATTAAATTATTTGCCCTGCCTGGTATGCTCATGTGTCGACTCTCGCCTGTCGGAATTTGTCTCAGTCCGGTGCCAGAACCGGGCGAGATTTGGTTCGCTGCGGCCGTTGTACTTATCCATTTCCTTTATTTTGTGGTATATAACTTGAAAATCTAGTAGTGTTGAAAAATAACAATCTAGTCAAGAGAGTCAGTTGTTGTTTCTTGTATTTAGCCCAAGTAATTGTTTCAATAAGCGAGTCATAAAATAATTATTGTTTAAACTAAATTATAGTGCATGTAACAACAGGATTATTACTAGAGTAACGTGTTCTGCAAGTTTGTAGCACCGAGAGTAGGTAAATGACAGATCAAATATTACAAGAGGCGGAACAAACTTCCAGAACACGCTACTCTAGTAATGATACTTTTATTATATACCTCCTATATATGATTAAAAATTAGAAATATTTACATTTCTGTTACATACGTATGCAATAAAGAAGGTTTCTTAATGTTTCAAGGCTTTTTTTTTTGATAAAGCGTAGAAAGGAAATGGGCGTATCTTAATATATGTGGGGCAATCGTGAACGCTCGGCCAATCCCGTCATTCCTCGGGATCATGCTGCGAAGCAGTGTACGAGATGTTGCGAATGATATGTGGGGGTGTAGCTACAGTTTACAAGTTAAAGTTCATTGGTGCGACGTACTTGTATTCTTTGTTTGACGTAACGTCGTCTTGACGTTCTCGTGCAAATTGGTGAAAATGCGAGCATTATTAGGAATTTCCCTGTTCTGTTTTAAGTAGGATAGTTTTTAGTAACATACTGAAACGGATTCAGAAAACCTCTAGAGGTGATACAGGTTTTTGTAACCCACTATAAGAAAATGAAGGTACTAAGTATATAAGTATTGATAGGTATATAATAAATGTCCATATTTACTTAGACGTTTAATCGAACACGTTATGTTGTAACGTAAAGAATGTGTACTGTTTTAAAGGGGAAATACAATGTGATCATGATTGAAAAACAAAAACACCTACTAGAATAGAACATTTATTTTCGAAATAGCATAATAAAGTAGGACGTGAACTAATGCATTTGTTACAAAACCAGAGGACACACGTGTTTGGTGATCATTTCAGTAATAATGAGTTTATTCTGTAAAACTATTTTGTTTGCGGAAAACAGTGAGTGATACAAAACCATTGGTCAAAACATGAATAAAACGTAAACGCTATGGAGCATTTAAGCAAAATCGCTATTTTCATATTCTTCAGGAAAAACGTATTGTATATGCTTTGTTCTCAAATGAATATTTTATTCGTTTTAAAAGTCTGGCAATTTATGTTTTTTGTTGTTGTTTTTTTAATTTCTCATTTTACAATTTAGGCACCATTACTGATTACGTCACGTAATTCTCTTACATAGCCTAAAATGTGCTAAAACATGACGTTAAACTCCATTCAATTAAACATTCAATTATCTTTCAAGATGGACGTCATTTTAAGTGTACCATAATTTCTCACCAGCGGCAGTATATATGTTGGGAACGATCTCATTATGTGGTTCCGTCTTAATTCCATTAAGCGATGAGAAATCTTACATTAGCAGGATTTTATAAAAACATTTTTTGCTGAAAAATGCGATAACCTGTTTAAAATGACCTATTAAATGTTTTAATTTTACAATATGCAAACTTTTTAAGCCGATTTTTTTCATACCCCACCCAACTCTATTTTCGCCTCTTGGAAACGGGGTTGGATGGGGGTATGAAAGTTAATACTCGGACCACGTAATGTCCTAGATTTAAAAACAAAACAAAAGAAAAAAAAAGTAGTATATAAGTTATATTATAGCACTATATTCAACGATTTTTAGTTTTTCAGAAAAAATAAAGGGGTATATCAGGCTGTTCGTAGGAGTGCAGGAGTCCGACTTAATATTGGCAACTAATGCCAATTTGTATTCTAAAAGGTCAAAATATTAATGAATAGGCCTAAAATGACCCCGCATTAACAAGGGCATTCATTCTGCACAGTCGTATATGTTATCCTAGGTTACTCACCAGGGTTAAATTAAGTATGTCAAGTCCAGTTTCGTTCAAACTGTATCGTGAATTAAAATTTTAGACCTAACAGCATGGTGCTAACCTAACAGCATGGTGCTAACCTAACAGCATGGTGCTAACCTAACAGCATGGTGCTAACATCCTGCTTTGATTGATGACACCTGGAACATATTCTTTAGATTCTGATTTACCCCCTATATATAATTATGTTTGTTTTCAACAAATAATATGTTTTTGGGTGATCGTTCCCAATACAGTCGCCGACTGTCTAATTTCTGCCATGACTATTGAGCACTTTTGCAAAATTGTTTGGTTTTCGGCTGGTATAACGATTTTCGTCCGATCTCTTGTCTTGATTTATGCGTTACATTCCGAAAGTTATTTCAGAGGGTGGGGATGGAATAAACATATCTTGAAATCTTAAGTAGTGTATGCAGCAAGCCAAAATATCCACAACAATCTTGATTTGTTTTTAAAACTGGCTGTATAACTTGCATATTTGAATACTTAAAAGCAAATTGTTTTTGCATATAATTAGTTGTTGATTATATTGAGCTAATACATAGAGGATATTTGTTGTTTTGGAGTGAAATAGTTCGTGAAAATATAACAAAATATGTTATTATAAAATCAAAAAAATTAAAGATATTCTATTGGATCAAGGCTTTATTTGCTCTGTAATATAAATATAAATATAGGTTTATTCATGGGTTATCGCAATCGTACCATGTAACAAAAGGCAACAAAAGTGGTCCTGGCAGCTACTGTGAAATAAAACTCTATATTCCACAGTGTGGAATAACACTTTTATTTCACTGATAAAATACAGTATTTCATTGCATATCATAAACTAAAATATTTAAACCTATGGTTACTCTAAATACAAGTTCGTCAAAAGTACAGGTTAGAAAATACAGAAACATAAAAAGGCTTGAAACATCCTTATCGTGGGTAAAATGTCTGATTTCTGTCTATATAACGACTCCTTCCATAGTCCAATCCGCTGATTGACCTGAAAAAGAAAAAAATGCGGTTTAGTCATTTTGAAGAAACTAACCCGCCAAATAACGGCAAAATTTCACTACAAAACCGTTTATCAAAACTCTATACAGGTGTTCAAGTCATAAAATAATGTATATGTTATAAATATAGGTTTATTCATGGGTTATCGCAATCGTACCATAGTACCATCGCTCATCGACTTTTAAACGCGATGGTACGATGACGATGATACGATGGATGGAGATAACGCGATGGACCATCGTACCACCATCAACATTTCATCCCCACAACTACAGTCCCATCGTACCACCATCAACGTTCCATCCCCATCACTCCAGTCCCATCGTACCATCGCGTTTTGTCGCAAAAAAAAAGGATAAAAAAGAACAAAAAAGCCGTTATATCCCGAACAATAGACCTTATTCGCATAAGTAACATATCGGTCGTAATGAGACGTTTTTTAGACAAACATACCATTTTAAAGTAAAATTAAAGAAAAATAGGACATAACACCGGCAATACAGGTTATAATTATACGCCGATTTGATATGCACATCTTGGCATCCTGTATAATTTCGATCCGTGGAAGTAGTTAGAGAAACAAGCGTTTATATGTATGTAATTTTCAGGACCAAAAAAAGCACAGAGCAATTGTATTATAATAATCAGCAAATGCATTATATAATATTATACTGGACTATTTGTATAATCTGATACCACATAAATAGCCCAGATATACATACGAAGGGACGGACGGACGGACATGGCTAACGCTATATGCCCCCTCACAATTCAGTGGTGGGGGCAAACAAATATTCTTTCTAAATACTTACAGTATTGCCGGATTACCAATGATCAGCTTCGCATATGTAACGAAAGCTTGGCTTATCACAAGCCCAATCAGTCCATTTTCCGTTTGCGGACCACATGTCAGCACAATCCTCGTTGCCGTAATTATTGGGCTCTCCTCTAGCCAAATTTGTATACGTTGCCTTTTTATAAGAATTCATCCACACCCACGTACTTTCTTCCTGAGCATCCGACAAACCAATCCAAAAATGTCCTAATATAGATATATAAAAAACAAAACACTATCAATCGTCTGCATTGGAGAATGGGGTCATACAGGATTCGAATAGGATTCGGGGAGGTGGGGTGGTGGGATGGGAGGGTTAATGTGGGCGGGCATTCGGGGACCTGAACATATTTTAGATTTAGGTTAGTAGGTAGGGGAGGAAGGGGTGCGTATTAAAAAAACCAGTTGACAACCGAAACAACAAACCAAAAAAACAGAAAACAACAACAACATGCATTTTCATAACTTCTCAGATTTTAAGAGGGAGAGCGCCCACCCCCTCACGCCCACATTAGGGTGATCCTGTTTCATTACTAAAATAGATTTAGGATTACTTTACGACTCGCATCACTTTTATCTCCCTTGAATAAAAAGTTCCTCTTTTCAACTTTTTACAGGACTTTCCGTTTCATAATCTTCCACAGCAACTTTAATCTTTTTTGAGAAAAACTTAATCATCTACAGAAGGCTATCCCCATTGGACTTCTTCGCTCTTTAACTCTACTACTGCAGATCTACACTAAACCACTTTGAACGAGGGATGCTGGATTCTACTCCCGGACTCTTCTGCATCCATAACTTTCTTCTGAAAAGCTCGCCAAAAGGCCCAGTGCCATAGGGCGAGGGTAAATAAAACTTTTGAATGATTGCGTAAAATATCCCATTTTATCCAGCCTTCGTACAGATAACATCGATAATATAAGGCTTCAAAATAATTTCACAATAAAGCAGTTAGTTGGCCGGAAGGGATCTTGCAGCTTTATTTGTAGCATGAAAATGTTACCACTACACCACGGACTCTTGCTGGTCGTTCGTAGCTATTATTACTAAATTCGCTAAATAAAAAATCGAGATTAAAGTTTTTTTACGGAATCTAAGATTAATTGATAATAAATAGTATTAAACCACGCATGGTTATTTACATGTGCGAGATGATGGAGTTTATACTGATACAGCTTGAAGGTCGTTCAAATATGTTAAGTTATTTTGCATCATCATAGTTGTGACGAAACAAGAAGTCGCCGTAGCTCAGTGGTAAGCACGTTGGACTATAGATTAGAAAGTCGTGTGTTCGAGTCACGAAAGAGGCAAACAAATTTGGCCCCTGTAAATCATAATGATACCATTGTGCAGATACGATGTGTACTGCTCGATACCTATAAAGTAAATGATGCCCTGCGTTAAATTGGATCGCTTAAAAACCCGATTTCGCCATGAGCTGGTAAACATGAAGTTACAACTAAAGACACGCCTCCAAAGAAGAAAGCGATATAAGTACAGGGTGTGTAGCTTTAACTCAAACAAAGATGAAGAGTACTATTAGCCTCGTGCACTATTAGCCTCGTGCAAAACGTGTTCAGTGTGTGACAATATATACTCCTCAAAATAAGCTAAGGACCACGTTTTGAGTTGTGTCATTTATTAATTGAGCCAATTATTCAACATTTTACTGTCTTTTTGCAGTTGTTAAGTCTAACTTTATATTACGTAACAATTGTTACTTGACCCAAAAGTATTAACTTTTGATATGGATATAAAATGCAGAATATTATAGATTAAGTAATTATTATTGTTCTTGTTTGTAGTCCTTTAATTATTTTGAGAAGTATAAGACAATCATACTACCTTGGTTTCGTAACTGTGCTGTTAGGTATGCCTGCTCGGAGGCGTCATTTATTTCTACCAGTGCGGCACCAAATTTCTCACACATGGTCTACAAAAAGCAATACGCAATAACATGACTATGTAAGACAACGTCAATAGTATTAAAGAAAATCTACAGTACTCTGGTACATATTATTCAGAAAAACTTTTAATATATTGGTTTTCAACTTTTTATTTATATAATTATATATATTGATAAAAAATAAGTTTAGCAAGTATATTGAATGACAAATTCATTTGCGCATATTCTAGCCTATGTTGGCAGAGGTTATTAACAACAAAATAATTAACATAATTAGTAGATATGTGCAGGGCATTGTGTTTGAAACGATATTTGCGAGAATTTTTTTTTTTAATATACTTGCTTTGCAGATATTATAATTTCGTTTTTATTTCGATATAAAGGGAGGTAACTATTTTTTTTTTAGTTCCCAACACCGATACTGTCACCTGTGGTATGTATTGGCATTCGTGTTACGACAGTCATTAGGGTGAGTGTTATTACTCTAACCCTTATGACTGTGTTCATTGTCGGAAATATGACTTTGAGAAAGTTCATCGAACGGCTACCATATTACAGGTAGACAATACTCAGCACTTCCGTTTAACCTAGTAAAACTAATCTCAAACAATTACAGTAATTTACTAATAGTGTTGACAATACTATCATGCATATTTCTGCATAAAGATTATTTCTCATCTTGATAATACTTGTAAATAATTTGTTCATGACCTCATTTTGTCAAAATTTTGTTTTGCTGTTCTTGTTATTATATATAATTTGTATTCTTGTAATATCACATTCCCCTCCTGTGGACTTGAATAAACAATAAACTATTAAAGTGTAAAGCGCGTCCAACATCAAGCAATAAAATATTATTAAACTAAATAGAAATTACAAACTTACCGACGCCCCCGTCCAGTTCTCCTTGTCCGTGCTGAAGAGATAGCACGAGCGTCCGTGTTTCACAAACCCATCAGGGCACCCATGCACTATTAAACATAAAAATGCGTTTCGTTTATTAGCATGTATTAGGATCGAGTATCGTCAAGTAGTATTTATTGTGGCCTGATTTGTATTGTTATAATCGCGTTTTTAAAGTAGCAATTCCGCCAACAAAAGCAAAATCTTACAACATATGTACACCATTTCTAAACCTACTGACGACGAGGTATACATATAACTGACATATTTTGAGAATCTAAGCCCTATAGACACACTATAAATGGCTTTAACCAGCCAGACAAAACCCCCAAAACTGGAGCGTCGAATTAAGAGCTACCAACTCAGAATTCATTTTACGCATATTCAATCACGAGTATTTTAAAAACCCGTGAACAAACCTTTGCTTTTAATCTGCACATATGTGTTAGTATATGACTTGAATATCTGGATAGAGTTTTGATAAACGGTTTTGTAGTGTAATTTTACCGTCATTTGGCGGGTTAGTTTCTTTAATACTATTCTAGGTCTACTAGCAGTCCTGGGTTATAGTGCTGTTTTGTTGTAAATGGCAACGAGCTTTATGTTACATAAAACATTATAGAGGATATTGTTTACATGAGTGAATACTTGCTATGTTTTACAAGCTTTAACGAGCAAGACATTGAGAGTGTTTTTTTTTTCAATATGAAACGAACTCGAAATAATTAATCAGTATATAAAACATATCTAAAATTAAAGGGACATAAGGCAACCTTAATTTTTTTTTGTAAAACTCACCGAGTCCCATTAGTTTTTCTACATAACTTGCATTTGTTCAATCATTAATATTAACTATAAGAATATTGTAAACCGAGTTGTTTTTGAATATTACTAACTGGTAGTTATATTGCACAATAATAATTAAATTTAAACATATGGTAGAATAATAAAGGAAAAGTGAAAATTCTAAATTTTACTTAATGGGTTTTAAGTTATTTAAAATGATACTCGTGACGCTAATGTTAATGCTTGATAAAAACAAAAGATTGTCATGTGTCCCTTTAACTAGAAACACAAACGTTTTGCAAAAAAAACCTGGTTTTGGGACTAAAGTTCTGTTTTACACATTTTCACGAATCAAAACAGAAGTTTATTTTGTTGTTTTTCCTACCCTTCCCTGCCTCACAATACCCGCCTCGACATCAACTCCCCGCCACGCCCGCCCCGCTCACTCTCTATTTCACAAGCCGAAATTTTGTTTTAAGTAGCAGTTGTGAACACTATTAACTTGATCTCTTTTCAATATCGTTTTAAAATTCAATATTTAAAGTGCTTATAGATCTTCCATTATGTTTAATTTTCAAAATAACAACATGGAAAAATAGCAAGATTACTGTGTGTGTTTTATTTTAGACAGAGTCGTATTTATTTTCTCTTCTAAATTTATCACTAAAGTTCTGAAAAAGTTTGTATTTAGAAAGTTGCGTATTTAGTTACCATTTATTGCACTCGTTCCAATAATCCATTTATATATTTATTAAAAAATAAACACATACCATGGTGTGTCAATGTTTTGTTGACCAAGTCGAACACTTTCCCATTGGGCATGCACGTCACCTTCGTAACGACACCCGCCAGCACAAAAACATCCAGGGATTGTGATGGATCAGACTACACCAATTACCAACCAATCAGCAGGCAGGGAAAAAGTTCCAGGGTAAATTCGGAGCTATTACACAGAATCTCTTAATTTTGATTGGTTGACAAGGTAAACAAACTAAAAAATCTTGCTAAAAAATTCAACTTTTGAAGAGTACTTATAAAGGTTAAATCATACATATGTGCAATGTATTCATAATGTGTTGCATAATCAAAAAAGAAGTATATTTTACATTTTCCTCATGTTTCTACATGCAAGTAGGTGGGTAGGTGGGTCAGCACTATCCGACCCAAACAGCTTTTTCAAAACATACTCAGGAAGCTATCCAGCTGGCTTGCGGAACGTCGGTGGTTCTACCCAGGTGCCCGCCCGTGCACGAAAATTGCCCGGAGGGGCACCTGGGGTCTTCCTCCACCAATGGAGGCTGGAAAGTCGCCATATGACCTTAGCTGTTGGTGCGACTATAAAATCCAATTCAATCAATCAATCAAAACATACTCAGTGTATGGCGTATGTATGTTTTTTGATAAAACTAAGATAGGTCTTTCAAAACAAGTAATAAAAAGTATAGCTTCCTATATTAGGGAACTCCGAACAGAGCTTAGAGCTATACGGTAGGCCTATGGAAAATGAATTGGTGTAGTATGACCTATACCAGCAGCTTGACGTGAAGAGCACTTTTACTGAACCGGAATCCAAAAATGAAAACGCCTATGTCACGTGTCACTGATCCGTACATGTTGTGTACAACTGGTTCTCATCTTGATATTTGCCTTTAGCTCGTATTTAAATACAAACCCGGATTCTAATTCAAATTGCAATATATATTGCATATCCTCATAAACAAGAGCAGTTAAAGTGCATTAGCCGTAATATTTCGCATATGAAATAATTACGTTGACAAACATGAAACAACTACCATTGTTGAATATTTATTAAATAGAAACAAGATAGTTTGACGGAATTCAGTAGCGGTAGAATAAAAAGTTTATACGACGTCGCGTTGTCTGTCGTAGTCCGCCCTTTAACATTTTTGTTGTAGACACTCTATTATTGACTCTAACACATTCATTTTACAATTGGTCTTCATCAAACGTTATCATGGTTTTATAATATATAATCTCGGACAAGTTCAAAAACAACCAATATCGGATAAAACAACAACAACAACAACAACAACAACAACAAATGTGTTGTCCTTTTTTGTAATGAAAAGGCTATATTCTGCCTTGTTAACATTCAAGCCCCTTCAATTTGATCTTTACCAATATTTGTAAGGGTCTTAAAATCATTGAAAGCTCATATAAGTTAACCACCAAAACAAAGTTATATTCCGTGTTTTAATGAAAACTGCTCTATTCAGCCGTGTTAACATTCTAGCACCTTCATTTTTTACAGTTGATTTTAACCAAACTTTGATAGGGTCATTATATCAATGAAAGCTTGCACATGCTCGAAAACAAAACAGAGTTATGGCCCTTGTGTTAACGAAAGAAATCTATATTCTGCCTAGTTAAAACTTAACTCCATCGTCTGTCATCAGTGGTTCAAATGTGCCTATTTAACAAAACTTGAACAAGTTAAACACAATAGGGCATGTGAGCGCTCTACTGGCTAACTAACAGGTGTGATGGGGTGTCAGATATGGCTGGTTTTCAAACTTTTCAGAGCTTTTATGGAAATAAACATTATGAACAAGTCTGTCAAAGATGACAAACGAAAATCAAAACCTAACTCTTTTCGTTCATTCAAGGGCCACAGCTCTGCTTTTTCTGATCAAAGTTGACTGGTTATTGAAATTGTTCAATCTGGCATTGATATAAACACTGTGACAAAGTTTTTCAAGATGATTAACAAAGCAAAGCATAGCATTTTCAAATAATTCAAGGGCCATAACAGTTCTTGTCCGACACGACTGTTTTTTATCTATGCTATTTATGACAGGGACCACTTCATATATTTTTTTTATAAAAAACCGGAGGGTGTGTGTGGTCGGGGAAGTCAGATAGGGCTGATTTTCAAACTTTAATTAGAGTTTTTATGATGATCTTAACATCTTGAACAATTTTGGTTGGTAGAGATCGAACAAAAACTGAAGGAGCTTGAGTGTGAACAAAGCATTTAGTATAGTAATTAATTAAACAAATGTTATTGCACAGTGCAATGCTATTGGTGATGTCTGCACTGTATCGGGCCAATCTGCCACTGAGTTTTGCTTTCCTATAGATGCATTTATATTTGAACACATTCAGAAACAGAGGCAGGTTAACTGGAGAAAATATTTTGACACAGTTTAAGATATATATGCAGCTGAACTAGAACAACGCTATCACAATGGGTTATTCTAAATCTAAATTGTTTAAATCTTGTTTAAATCATGATGTAAATGAAATTTACAGTCACATTGTTGATGCGATTCCCATGGCCATAAATGCAGACCTTGTTTATATTAAAACGAAAATGTACACACAAAACGTTACTGGACCCGAGAGTTCAAACATGCACATGTAACCCAGCGCCAGTTAAGACGAGTGTAGATATCTGAAGGAAGACTTTTAGGTCCGTGTCTACTAAAAAACAACAGACTGTTATTGGCAAAAAAAGTCTAGGGAATCCGAGACTGTGAAGTCATGGATTGGATAAAATTAATGACTGAAATAAAACAACTTGAGAATTCAAGCATATGTTTTCTTCAAAATGGAACATTTAATCATTTGGCGGGAAAAAACCTGCAAAACTACAGGTGGGGATGGGGGTGCGGGGCTGGGGGTCGTTGGGGGAGGTCACTTTGGAGCCATAAACAACTAACTTCTCATTGAATTTGCTATGGAAAAAATGTCTTCATTAAATGTCACTTGCATTAAGTTTCAGGCAAGGGGTGCTATATATGGCTACGAGATATAGGGAAATCAGGTAGCCCTAAAAGCTATAATGCAGACTTAAGGGGAAATCAAAAATAGTTGTCTGTGACCTAGAGGTCAAACTGATTCATCTTACACAAACTACACATTATCTAATTACAACTGAAGACGCTCTAATATCATACGAGACATACGTAAATATTAATGATTGTATGGCACCTGACGAGATTGTAGACGCATCCAGAAAACACTACGCAAATGTTTTCATATCTTAAATGGAGAGTTTGCCAAAGATTTATATATATATAAACTATTCTCATATCGATACCTTTTTTTAAATCAAATGATCATGCTGCGATAAGATCGTCATTGGTTCTGTATCGTTTCCAGAGTAACATGAAGTCATTCGCTGCCTTAAATAAATCTGGAGGTGATGACCTTATTGTAAATGATCGTCTAAAGTACGGATCAATAGTTCACTATCTTGCAATTTTCTTTGATATGATTTTCAAAACACAACATATCTAAACATTGGTATTATCATACCTATATTAAAAGAACGCAACTTTTGAAGTAACTCTGCAAGCTATAGGATAGTTACACTCTTACCTGTCATCTTTAAAAAAAATCATAAATGGACCACACTGTTTAACTTGGAAATAAGTCTAGCTCTTATTTTAAACTTTTAGTGGCATTATTATCATAAATTCTAAAAGTCTAGATTCCTTCGGTCGAGTAGTGATATTAATGATTGATCGACGAAAGTGTTGGTACAAATATTATTATGTTTTGTGTGATTTCCTACATTTTTCTTTCTTGAAATCAAACTTAAAAAAGATCAACCTGTTCGTCGAACATATTGTATACCGACACGTGGTGCATTTCATGTTAAAACATACATGTAAATGAGCTGAGATGTGTATTGTTTAAGTCTGCATTTCAAAAATGTCAGAAGCTGGTTCACATCGGTCATTTACTTAATTGCAAAGAAGGCAGTTGCAAGCTGAAATGTGCAGGTACACCTATTGTCAGCCCTTTTATATATACTTAACAAAAAACGTTTAGCACGAATAATTAGGGACATAGATTAAACATATGAACATTTATATATTTGTTTGAAGCTATTAGCAATGCTAGATTAGGATGAGGCTTTCCAAAAATTGTGTTGTTTTATTATTTTCTAAGCCTAAGTATCAGAATTACCTTCTATATATTTAAAAACAAATTATTTCGTTATACAAACATATTGCTTTGAACACATTTATTATTTACCATGGACAAGAATTGACCGTTCTGTCATTGTATAAAAAACGCTAAAATGTGATAAAAAATGAAAGTTATTCTCAAACAAAAACATTCCAAATTTCGTTATTTTAAAATTACTTCACTTTCAAATAAGAACGATTTTCGATAACCTATAACAGTATGTTCCCAACATATTTGCATAATTTTTATCACCGGCTTTGTTTACAACTGACTTTGCAGCATTATTATTGGACATATCTATCTCATTTTACCATTGAACCCGAACATACACGGCTTTGTATCTCGACTATGGAATTGACATGCGTTTGATGTTCTAAATTTATTTTTCACCTAGGTGTTTGTGATGTTTTGATAGAAATGCCTGAACATTATATTAACAACATATCGTCATTCTCCTTGTCGGAACACAAGTGATGTAAAATATTCAATATAGCGTTTTAACATATAAAACTGTAAAACAACTTTAGTTACCATAAACTTCGAGAAGCATTTGAAAAGTTTAATATCTTATTAACCCTGATATACTTTTAAATATAAAATCAATTTAAGACATCTTCTGAGACAAGGACTATCACAGCAGTAGATGTAAGAGTCGAACAGGAAACAGCATTCAAGGATCACAGTCAACCACAACACGCACAGAACCAAGCAATGATTACAAAGTTGAATTAAAGGCAAAATATAACAGGGTTGACAATAGGTCTACCGTCTTGGAACGGTCAACCTGATTTCTATGGTGACCCAATTTACAAATTTCGTAAGATCTTTGGTCATGTTCGTTTTCATGCAATCTTTATCACGCTTGTTTGAACATTTATCAACAAAGGTTATGCCCCTATTATTTTGCAACGCACTGCATGTTTAGTGGTTGACCCATTTTACAGTTCGCTACTAAACTTTTCTCTTTGATTGTGCGATGACCGGACTTAATGTGGACCTATAATGACATCTAATTGTGTCCCGTAAAGAAAGGCAACGTTTAACTTAGTCTTAAATATTGTGTTACCCTCATGCATATAATGCTATTTAAGTGTACCTGTTTATTGATCTGGCTGACCAGTTGTTTCTATTAATAGCACACATATAAATAGCTGATTCTAGTAATTTCTCAATTATTATGTGATACATCATATGACTGTTAAGGTTATTTAAAAATAACTTGTTTATCTTACTGGAATATTCTAAATGTGCTATGACATTCTATGATGGTATAAATACAGCCTGTTGGGGTTGTTGTTTGGTTTCAGTATCAGTATACAAAGTGGAGTATCTGGTTCATTATGTTAATTGAGAATTTACATAATATTTTATGCTGTGAATTACAATATATTGTGAGAGGATAAAACTTATTGTGCTCATCTACAATAAAAGTGACTGTGGATTATTTGAACATTTGGACTATTGTAAATTAATAAACCAGGAAAGACTTGAAGAGAAACTGGATTAAAGTGACACTTGACAATTTTGATTAAAGGGACACTTGCCAATATTATTTGGATTTTATTCGCATATCGGATTTTAAAGAAGTACTGGATCCATTTTATGTATTTTCTGTAAGTGAATATTTTTCTTTGTAGTATTTGAATAAATTTGTTGATTATATTTTGTTGCTGGTTTTACTTCCTTTCTAGTTACATTTTACCCGTAACACTTGTCTTGTCGTACCCTTAACGGCTTATTCTATTGTTGCTCTGGCTTCTGCGGAGAAAAAGTAGATGCAAGTCCAACAGGAATTGTAGATTCAGTCATCAAAAATCCCACATTAAAAAACAAAAACACAAACAAAACAACAACAACAAAAAAAGCAATTACAAGGAGAATTAGATATACGTATGCGAAACCACAAACATAGACGTGTTGACAACAGGGATACCGCCTTAACAACAGGGGTACCGCCTTGACAACAGGGTACCGCCATGACATGGTCAGTGCAAACAAGCCACTGTGAATTTAAACGAGGTTATTGGGTGCACCAAACCTCACTCTTACCATATCATAATTTCGAGGCATTTGTTTTTCATTCAGATATAACAATCTTCATTTTTTCCCTAATATATTAAGGCTGCCTAGTTTGTTAAAGGAAACAGACCGGCGGCTGTTTCCTTATTTACACTGCCTCATTTAAATGGAATGATACTATGGTTTATTAGTGCACACTAGAACCTTGTTTGAACCCCACTTATAAGAAATGACTTGACACAAACGGAACTCAGACAATGCATGCTGAAGGTGCATTAGTGAGCATCACTATTCCATTTAGAACCCTGACAATCCAACATAGTTATATCTAGTCTATCAGTTCAATGGCGAATCCGTGGCCGGAATGGTCAACACGCTGTGTCTAAAACGTTCTCGCCTCTCGTCGCTGTAGATTCAAATCTCACAGGGAGCTCGACTTGATGGCGGGAGGTATACAGTACTAGTTCTATCCAAAAAAAAAATTCGGCGATCTGCCTCTACCACAAACAATTCGACGTCATATAAATAATATGGCGTAATAAGTGCAAAAATGACGTAAACACATTTCAAGTCAACAGTACACATTAATACAAAGGGATCAAATCATATTTGGCTCAAGAGCACAATGTATAGCAATCGCCTCCCTTTAACTGCTATGTGTAATTTAAAGTTAAAACAGACTGTGGAATATACAGGATAGGTGACCTACATTTTAAATATAGTAAGTCACAGCTACAAAAATGCTGACACACCATGTTAGGTCGATGAAAGGATCACACTGATCAAGTTTGATTCATTTCTCGAGCAAAAAGAATGATCTTAACATCGGTACCACGGTGACTGTTTGATAGAGTTCACGCAAAACAAGTCAACAGAGTACTCGATTCGGACATAACTTTCATACTACTTAACGGTTTTTTTCTCACTACGTACACTTCTTAATGTTCTGCTGACACTAATACTTAATAGTGTTGATACCATCATGCCACTGAGGCGTCTCTTCCATGTCACTATCGATGTCAGTAGTCCCTCTCAGGTCCCTGTCGATGTTAGTAATGCGATTTGTGCAATCCACAATACTGGTCTGTACGTATTCACAGTAAGAGCAAAAAATAGAAAACAAGCAGAACAACTCTCTTTACCATAAACAGTGTACTTGAGAGTGAAACACATCGGCGTGGCTACTATTAGACCATATAGGCCCTGGCCTAAACATCAGTTGAAAAATGAAAAAAATAAAATGAAAAGTCCAAAAATGCAATACAACCTGATTTCTATGATTTAAAAACTTTTTAAGATCCTTGGTCATGATGACTTTTATAAAACATTTACCAAACTTGTTAAAAGGGTTATCAAGGAATGTTGTGACCTTACCATTTTGCAACACATGTTTGATGGTTGAGCCATTTACAGTTCACAGCTTTGCTTTCTTCTTTACTTACCATACGTGTACGGCAATGACCGGTCAGTCTGATAGTCTTCATATTGTGTTGTCGTGCCCTTCATGTTTATTCCCTTGCTTCTCTGGCTGCGCCAAGTCATTGAAAATTTGCTTTGTTGCTGTTTAGCTTTTTTAATATTCATATATACATGATCATCTTTCTTTTATACATATATTGCTTATTACTGCTGCCTTGTTTCTAAGATGATATTGCCTGGCAGTGATGTATTTATTTCCACTGTCCCGCTTTTAGCTTATTGGTCAAAGGCCAGTAGGGATTATGCCATGGTATATTGTCCGTCCGTCGTTCGTCGTTCATTAACTTTTTGATTTCAATATATTCATTTTGTATCCGATCTTTATCAAACTATGAAGTTTGTGAAGCACTCATCTTCCTATTAGATAATATTTCCGTCAGGTACGGAACCCCCGTTTATAGACAAATTGTTGGTATCCCTATGGGTATGAACTGTGCATCACTTGTCGCAGATTTGTTTTTATTTTGCTATGAAAGAGATTTCATGTTGAGTCTTTCACCAGATGTTATTGAAGCCCTTAATGACACCTTTCGGTATCTGGATGACATATTGAACATTGACAACCCTTTCTTTCCAACTATGGTTAATAATATTTATCCTAAAGAACTTCAGCTTAACAAAGCTAATATATATGATAATAACGCTTCTTTTCTTGATTTAGATCTCTCGATTGAAAATGGTGAAATAATTAGCAAAATCTATGACAAGAGAGATGATTTTAATTTTGACATTGTTAATTATCCCCACTTGGATGGGGATGTTCATCCCCACTTGGATGGGGATGTTCCCCGAGCAATTTCTTATGGGGTGTATGTGTCTCAACTTATTCGTTTTTCAAGAGCTTGTTCTCGAGTTGAGGACTTTAATATTCGTAATCTTTGTATAACTAAAAAGCTACTCAATCAAGGTTACACTTACCATAAACTTCGTAAAACCTTTGCAAAATTTATTATCGTAACCCTGATCTTCTTTGCCAAATATAAAAGTAATTTAAGGACTCTTTTGCGACAAGGACTATCACAACTTGACTTCTATGGTGATATGATTTATAAACTTCGTAAGATTCTTGGTCATGGTCACTTTCATATTATCTTTGTTAAACTTGTTAAAAAGTTTATCAAAAGTGGTTATGACCCTATCATTTTGCAACGTACTGCATGCTTGGTGGTGGACCCTTTTACAGTTCGTCACTATGCTTTCCTCTTTAATTGTACGATGACCGGCTACCTAAAGCCCATTGGGACGGTGGCGTTTGATGTTTAAATATTGAGATTTTGGGTAAAAAATTTAACAAATTGAATAAAATCGCTGATTTCTGTAATACATTCGGGGTATTTAATTAAAACTTAGAAATATATCTAATACAATAGAAAAAAGAAATATTGTAACCTTTTTAAGCAGGGTATAAGGTCCAGTGATTAAACAGAAAAAAGTTCCAAACAGCGTGATGTTTGGAAATGCCTTAATTTTGGGGCGAAAAATGTGTATTTTTGTCAAAAATCGCCGGAATCTGGAATTATTTTTTAAAATTAGTTTGAACATAAACTTATCAAATTGAAGCAATAGAATGTTGCACAGCATATTCCTGGCATGATATATAAAATATGTGCTCAACTATTGGCATTTTAGGGCAACATGTTGGAAAAAATGACAAAAATCACGGATTTCTGTAATCCATTGGGGGTATTGGGTTATAAATTTCAACCCAATAGTCCAAGACGGTAGCCCTTTTGTCAACCATTTTGTGTTTTTGATGTCGTTTGTATTTAGTATTACTTTTGCCTTTTTGTTTGTCTGTTTGCGTGTTTGTTTTTGTGTTTTATGGTTGACTGTCCTCCTTGAATGCTACTGTCCCTGTCCGATTTTGTTATATTTCTTTATGGCTTTTGATTTATTGAAAAATACTAGGTTTTGCTTTGTTAATCTGTAGTAACTCGTTTGTCATCTGATAATCTATAGTTACTTCATTTGTCATCTGATAATCTGTAGTTACTTCATTTGGCAATTACTTCATTTGTCATCTGATAATCTGTAGTTACTTCATTTGTCATCTGATAATCTGTAGCTACTTCATTTGTCATCTGATAATCTGTAGTTACTTAATTTGTCAATTACTTCATTTGTCATCGGACAATCTGTAGTTACTTCATTTGTCATCTGATAATCTGTAGCTACTTCATTTGTCATCTGATAATCTGTAGTTACTTCATTTGTCAATTACTTCATTTGTCATCTGATAATCTGTAGTTACTTAATTTGTCATCTGATAATCTGTAGTTACTTCATTTGTCATCTGATGATCTGTAGTTACTTCATTTGTCATCTGATGATCTGTAGGTACTTCATTTGTCATCTGATAATCTGTAGTTACTTCATTTGTCATCTGACTTCATTTGTCATCTGATAATCTGTAGTTATTTCATTTGTCAATTACATCATTTGTCATCTGATAATCTGTAGTTACTTCATTTGTCATCTGATAATCTGTAGTTACTTCATTTGTCAATTACTTCATTTGTCATCTGATAATCTGTAGTTACTTAATTTTTCATCTGATAATCTGTAGTTACTTCATTTGTCATCTGATAATCTGTAGTTACTTCATTTGTCAATTACTTCATTTGTCATCTGATAATCTGTAGTTACTTAATTTGTCATCTGATAATCTGTAGTTACTTCATTTGTCATCTGATGATCTGTAGTTACTTCATTTGTCATCTGATAATCTGTAGTTACTTTATTTGTCATCTGACTTCATTTGTCATCTGATAATCTGTAGTTATTTCATTTGCCAATTACATCATTTGTCATCTGATAATCTGTAGTTACTTCATTTGTCATCTGACTTCATTTGTCATCTGATAATCTGTAGTTACTTCATTTGTCATCTGATAATCTGTAGTTACTTCATTTGTCAATTACTTCATTTGTCATCTGATAATCTGTAGTTACTTCATTTGTCATCTGATAATCTGTAGTTACTTCATTTGTCATCTGATAATCTGTAGTTACTTTATTTGTCATCTGATCTTTACCAGATTTATTCAGAATGGTAATAATTATAAAATATTAGACAAGTTTGAAGACCAGTTATATTTGACCCCCATATATACCCCGCCTCTCTCTCTCTCTCTCTCTCTCTCTCTCTCTCTCTCTCTCTCTCTCTCTCATACCACCCCTTCCCCTCCCTCCCCTCACCTCTATATATGAATATTTTGTTGCATGAAGCTATCTAGGTCTAGTAGAAGATAGCATGGATATCAAAAAGTAGTCATGTGGGGCAGAGAGTTATGGCCATTGAATTATTTAAAAGTTCTAAACATTGCTTTGTTAACACTCTAACTCTTACATTATTCATCAGATCTTACCAAACTTATTGAAACTGGTAATATCAATATAAGCCTGGATACGTTCAAAACCAGGCATATCTGACGCCCCACCCATCCCCTCCCCTCGCTACCAATGGCCTCCTGCAAGCTTTTTCTTCTGACGCCCAATTCTGACCCCATTTTCAATAAGTTTGGTAAGATCTGATGAATAATGTAAGAGCTAGAGTGTTAACAAAGCAAAGTTTAGAACTTTTAAATAATTAAAAAAGTCCTCAACACGACTACAATCACTAGAAAAAGTTGAAAAACATATACCCCATATGAAGTTGCTCGGAGTACATCCCCGTGGGGATAATTAACAATGTCAAACTGAAATCATCTCTCTTGTCAAAGGTTTTTACCACATTTTCTACTACCATGACCACTGTATATCACTACTACCAACTGACGACTGTATATCACATTTAATATTACCATGACAACTAAGACTAAATACCCCATTCATTACTACAATGAACACCGAATACCACATTCATTACTACTATGACCACTGAATACCACATTCATTACTAACTTGACCACTGAATACCCCATGTATTACTACCATGAGCTATGCATACTACTTTTATTACTACCATGACCACTGATACCATATTTAGTATTACCTCATGTCAAACATCCATGTTAAATTTCCATAGACTGTTTTCTCATATATCATATATCGCTTGTAATGTCTCCATGAAGTGAATCACTGAATGATAGTAATTTTTGTAATGTCACCTCAGTATACAGTATAATTTATACTGTCTTATGAAGTCAAAGCACGTTGATATGTATTGGGATATCCTATGCTGAGCAGTGTATGTATACACATGATACACATGCGCTAATGAAAGTCAGTAAACATCTAAAATAGCGGACACAGTTTGCACAATTGTCTGAAGATGATTTGAAAAGTTCACTCATAAGTTCATAGCTGAAGTTTCCGAAAGAACACAAAGAACTATCCGCAGAAAAAAAATCTAGGTACTGAGAATAGTGGTTTTGAACAGAGAGAAGTAACACTGTTTTCTCATGTTTTATTTCAAAGGAATATTTAGCAGAACCAAATATGTTTTCAAACATATTTTTCAGTATAATAAAATCAATAGCCTCAGAAGGTTGACAAATATTCACTGTCACCCTCACAGGATTTCAATATGTACATGCTACCATGACCAATGTATATCACATTTAGGCCAGTATGTTTTTATTATTTGTTTTACGAACCATCAAGACAGAGAATTGTTGTAGGAGGAACGGAAAAAATAAAAAATAAAAATTTGGTAAAGCATAGTTGATTCATTTGAAAGGAAGAGAATGAAATGTTCTATTAAAATCTGGGAGAAGGTAAAAACCAACAACAATAAACTAACAAATTCCCTACGAAAAAATGAAAATACCTAATTTCGTTTTGTCGTAGGAGGGTTCGTAAAACGAATTATCAAAAGATAATGGCCTTATTACAACCATGACTTATGTATACCACATTAACTATAACCAGGACTTTATATGAATATCACATTCATTACTACATTGTAGGTTTAATTCCACTAAATCAGCCGGATGTGCTTGCCCGGTTCAGTCGAAAGAAGTTCTGTATTAAAGAGTGCTAATCTTTTTTTTCTTTAAAACCGTTTTTAGTGCAATTTCCTGTTAATTTTTGGCTGTATCTGTATTCTGGACATGTTGTTGATATTTGAAAAGGGAGCTCATCATGTTTTTGACAGTTTTTGATATACATTTCAGAAGTGAAAGTAGACAGGGTACGAAATTGCAAAGGGTAAAAATAGCTTTGACCTTTGACCCGGTGTTAGTAGAAATGTTTCTTAGAAGGTATTAAACCCCCTATTTCCTTGTTGATGGTTAATAGCAGACATGTTTATTTGCATGATAAAGTAAGTTTCCCAGAATTCTAACCAGGTTTGAGTTTTTAACAGGTTGTCAACATTCTAACTTTACTATGAAAGGGCAATGGAGACTCATTTATGCTATTATAACCTTGTACCATGACCAACTTACTATCAATGCCACTTTTTAACATTTTATACAACACATTTACTACCACCATTGCCAGTGTATACCACATTTATCAAATTACTATCAAGACCACTTTTTAACACTTTATACAACACGTTTACTACCACCATTGCCAGTGTATACCACATTTATCACATGTATAACTACCATGACTAATGTATACCACATGTATTACTACCATGATCTATGTACATCGCATGTATTAGTTTAAACTTATTTATTTTACATCGATTGTAACGAAAGCTCTATGAACTTATTTGAATCACTCTCGATGTCTTCCTGGGTAGAACCAGTACTAAGCAATGCAGATAAAGTGTCTTGCTCAGGGACACTACGCATATGGCAATGACGGGAATCGAACCCACGACTTTCGGATCATGGGTCCAACGCTCTACCACTAGACCACAGCGCTCCACGCCAACCATGAATATTATACTATCACTGTCTTCTAAATTCATTTTAACTGGAGACTTCGAGCAGAAGTTGTGGATGTAGCCAGATTGTGGTTAAACATTTTCATGTTGAATCCAGTGGCTGATGGAGTACTGATCTACATACATCATAGACTGAAGAGGGAGCCAGATTATCTTTTTCCGTAATTGGACTCACAGCCAGATTATTTTTCCAACGATTCAAGGGCCAGAACATTTTTTTCAGGAAAAATCCCAGCCCCCCCCCACCCCCACCGCCACCCCCCCCCCACCCCCACCCCCAACCCACCCCGAAATCAAAATGGTCGGTCCCTTATATGGAAATTTGCATAAACCACAATCCACACTCATGAAACTTTATATGTACATCGATTGCCCGCGATAAGAAGAGAATCCTTATAGTTCCTTGGGTCAGTAGGTTAAAGGCAACGGTCGATAATGACCATATATGCAAATACACATTCTGCGCGATAATTTCAAAACCATGACACCTACACTCATGAAACTTCAAAGGCACATTGCCCTTGGTCAGAGAAGAAAACATTGTTTTTGAGGTTAGTAGATCAAAGGTCATCGCCATGAACTTATATGGAAATGCGCATTCTGCTAATACGTTCGAAACCACAATACTCACACTCATGAAACTGCATACGTGCATTGCACTTGATAAGAGAAGAAATCCTAGTATATTTGGGGTCAGTAGCCAAAGACAAGGTCGTCAATACCTTATATGAAAACGCATTATACCAGATTACTTCTACAGCATAACACCCAAACTAATGAATTGCTATTGGTGATAGCAGTGTCATTTTTGTGTCGTCTGCGAGGCATGGCAGATACTTAGGTTATTTTGTCCATCGTCTTACTGCGCTGTCTGTCGTCCATCGATAGTCACACTTTCGATTCTGCACAGTTAGGAATGAGATATTTGAACGAAACTTGCTCTAGGTAGTTTATATGGGTCGGAAGCTTGGTATTGCATTTGAGATCACTGGGGTCAATGTCGCTTGAACTAAAAATAGAAAAAATGCGTTCCGCATTTTCTATTTTTAGTAACAGCGAACTTGACCCCAAATCCCCAGCCTTTAACAATGTATACACTTGCGATGGCTCGCCATCGACTGTGTGATTTAAGTCTGTTACATGACATTATGAGCTTGTTTGACAACCTTTTCATCTTTGTGACCATCATGATTGTTTAGAGCATGAAATCTCTTGTTTTTCATTTGAATTTCACCGAGTCTGCACAACCAGTAGAGCAATACAGGCCCTCTTAGAGCTCTCGTTCTCTTTTCAGTTACCGCGACCTTGACTAACTCCAGTGACCTCAAATGCAATACCAAGTTTGAGAGACTGAGTTATTCCGGTGTCAGTATAGTGTTACTGAGTGGGGTGTGTGTCTACGGAGTGGTATTTCAGTGTCAGTATAGTGTTACTGAGTGGGGTCGTGTCTACGGAGTGGTATTTCAGTGTCAGTATAGTGTTACTGAGTGGGGTGTGTGTCTACGGAGTGGTATTTCAGTGTCAGTATAGTGTTACTGAGTGGGGTGTGTGTCTACGGAGTGGTATTTCAGTGTCAGTATAGTGTTACTGAGTGGGGTGTGTGTCTACGGAGTGGTATTTCAGTGTCAGGATAGTGTTACTGAGTGGGGTGTGTGTCTACGGAGTGGTATTTCAGTGTCAGTATAGTGTTACTGAGTGGGGTGTGTGTCTACGGAGTGGTATTTCAGTGTCAGGATAGTGTTACTGAGTGGGGTGTGTGTCTACGGAGTGGTATTTCAGTGTCAGTATAGTGTTACTGAGTGGGGTGTCTACGGAGTGGTATTTCAGTGTCAGGATAGTGTTACTGAGTGGGGTGTGTGTCTACGGAGTGGTATTTCAGTGTCAGTATAGTGTTACTGAGTGGGGTGTCTACGGAGTGGTATTTCAGTGTCAGTATAGTGTTACTGAGTGGGGTGTGTCTACGGAGTGGTATTTCAGTGTCAGTATAGTGTTACTGAGTGGGGTGTCTACGGAGTGGTATTTCAGTGAAGCAGCACAATAAGGTTGAGCATAGAGCTCACAGCAAGAAGTAAAACATTCATGGTATGACTGGAAGATTGTTAAAAGCAACGTTAACCATAAAAACATGCATACAGAATTACACTAGTATCATTAAGCTAAATAATTCGTTTGAAAAAGAAAATGTTATTCTTAGTCTCGCCTGGTGTTATTAATGTTGAAAATGGATAAGCGCATGTATGAGGCCCTCCCAGTGGAGTACATGTTCCCTTGTTCCCTGAACATATGACCAAATGTTTCCTTGTTCCCAACAAATATTTAGCTTTGTTTCGCAATGTTATTTTTCCAGCGTTCCCTTGTTCCCTAAAGGTATTTCCAATGTTCTATTGTTCCCCAAACATATTTGCAAATGTTTCCCTAATTCATTCTGATGAATTATCAAACCAGATGGTCTAAACTACTTATAGTTGCATTTTTAGATAACATATTATAACTTAATGTTAAAATTGAAATTCCTGTAAATTCATGAAATGATGTTCCCTGAAAATAATAGACATGTTCCATTCAAATGTTCCCGAAAAAGAAATGACATATTACCCTTTTTTCCCAAAACCCCTAGGAAACCCTCATGTATAGTAAATGCTGAGAACCGCATTTTGTGATAAGAGCTTGCGACTGCAGGGTGTAGATTAGAGATCAGATTGTAATCAGCATTGTCTTTAATTAATATCTGGAAGACAAGACTTACCTACATCCTAGCGATATATGATAACGATTATAATCAGCAGCTACTGTTTCATATTCGACTTTAATACTTGATGATGCACACTGATACTTGATGATGCACACTGGTACTTGATGATGCACACTGATACTTGATGATGCACACTGATACTTGATGATGCACACTGATACTTGATGATGCACTGATACTTGATGATGCACACTGATACTTGATGATGCACACTGATGCACACTGATACTTGATGATGCACACTGATACTTGATGATGCACACTGATACTTGATGATGCACACTGATACTTGATGATGCACCACTGATACTTGATGATGCACACTGATACTTGATTGATGCACACTGATACTTGGATGATGGCACACTTAGAGGATCGATGTCGATTAGTTGAAGGGTAACAACCCACGCACGCGCCCAAACAGATCGTGTACATACACAGAAGCTCGATTCCGGAGCTGGTAAGTGGATTGTTATTATGATTTAAGAAAACATTTTGTAAAATGGACAATGCCCACCGTACCACATGGATTAGAAGGCTTTATTAAACCTTCAATAAACCGTAAACCTCCCCAGCCGTTTGCCCAGTTTACCTTCGATACAATCTGATTCATGGCCGGGTACCGTTTACATTTTGGCAGAAAACTCGTATTTTTGGTTTAATAATAAATGGCCTTAAACAATCTAGCGTATCAGTGGAATTTCTACATATTTGATGAGTTGTCCATAAAAAATAAGAATTGATTTGATCCCGTTTACAGCAAAAACGAATGATGATAATGTTAACATCCCAAGTCTAAAACATATACAAGTAAGGTAGCGACCATTTTTATTTTGAAGGGGTGGGGGGGAGGGGGGTAACACGTAGATCTACTCCATCAACCCATCGGATTCAACATGAAATAATGAACCACAATCTCGCTACATCCACAACTTCTGCTCAGTAGTTTATCGAGACAGTGATAGTATTCATGGTTGTAATAATGGGTAATCTGGCTCCCTCTTCAGTCTATGATATATGTAGACCAGTACTCCATCAGCCACTGGATTCAACATGAAAATGTTTACCCACAATCTTGCTACATTCACAACTTCTGCTCAGAAGTCCTCCAGTTAAAAATGAATTTAAAAGACAGTGATAGTATAGTATTCATGGTTGTAATACATGTGCTGTACATAGATCATGGTAGTAATAAATGTGATATACATTAGTCATGGTAGTTATAAATGTGGTATACATTAGTCATGGTAGTTATAAATGTGTATACATTAGTCATGGTAGTAATAAATGTGATATACATTAGTCATGGTAGTTATAAATGTGGTATACATTAGTCATGGTAGTTATAAATGTGGTATACATTAGTCATGATAGTTATAAATGTGTATACATTAGTCATGGTAGTAATAAATGTGTATACATTAGTCATGGTAGTAATAAATGTGTGATACATTAGTCATGGTAGTTATACATGTGGTATACATTAGTCATGGTAGTTATAAATGTGTATAAATTAGTCATGGTAGTAATAAATGTGTGATACATTAGTCATGATAGTTATAAATGTGGTATACATTAGTCATGGTAGTTACAAATTTGATAAATGTGGTACATACTGGCAATGGTGGTAGTAAATGTGTTGTATAAAGTGTTACAAAGAGGTCATGGTAGTAATTTGGTATATATTGGTCATGAATGTGATATTCATATAAAGTCATGGTTGTAATTAATGTGATATACATAAGTCATGGTTGTAATAAGGCCATTATATTTTGATAATTCGTTTTACGAACTCTCCTACGACAAAACAAAAGTAGACATTTTATTTTTCGATAGGCAATTTGTTAGTTTATTGTTTTTCTTTACCTCCTCCCAGATTTTAATAGAACATTTCCTTCTATTCCTTTCAAATAAAATAATTAAACTATACTTTATCAAATTTTTATTTTCATTTTGTTCCCTTCCTCCTACAGCAATTCTCTGTCTTGATGGTTTATAAAACAAATAATAAAAAATAATGGCCTAACTGTGATATGCATTGGTCATGGTAGTATGTAAATATTGCAATCCTGTGAGGATGACAGTGAATATTTGTTAATCTTCTGAGACTATTGATTTTATCATACTAAAAATATGTTTGAAAAAATATATTTGGTTCTGCTAAATATTCCTTTGAAATAAAACATGAGAAAACATTGTTACTCCTCTCTGTTCAAAATCACTATTCGCAGCATCCAGAAAATAAATTTCTGCAGATAGTTCTTTGTGTTGTTTCGAAATTTTCAGCTGTGAACTCATGAGTAATCTTTACTTTTGAAATCATCTTCAGCAAGAAAATTGTGCAAACTGTGTACGCCATTTCAGTAAATGTTCACTGACTTTCATTTGCACATGTGTATACATACACTGTTCAGCATAGGACATCCCAATACATACAAACTTGCTTTGACTTCACAAATATAAGAGTACAAATTATACTGATGTGACATTACAAAAACAAAACTATCATTCAGTGACATTACAAGCGATATGAGACATTACAAAAATGAGAAAATAACAGTCTATGGAAATGTAACATGGGTGTTTGACATGAGGTATATTATTAATACATATGGTATCAGTGGTCATGGTAGTAATAATGTAGTATGCATAGTTCATGGTAGTAATTCATGGGGTATTCAGTTGCCATCAGGTAGTAATAAACGTGGTATTTAGTCTTAGTAATCATGGTAGTATTAAATGTCATACACAGTGGTCATGGTAGTAATACATGTGATATACAGTGGTCATGGTAGTAATACATGTGATATACAGTGGTCATGGTAGAAATACATGTGATATACAGTGGTCATTGGAGTAATACATGTGATATACAGTGGTCATGGTAGTAATACATGTGATATACAGTGGTCATTGGAGTAATACATGTGATATACAGTGGTCATGGTAGTAATACATGTGATATACAGTGGTCATGGTAGTAATACATGTGATATACAGTGGTCACGGTAGTAATACATGTGATATACAGTGGTCATGGTAGTAATACAAGTGATATACAGTGGTCATGGTAGTAATAAATGTGATATACAGTGGTCATGGTAGTAATACATGTGATATACAGTGGTCATTGGAGTAATACATGTGATATACAGTGGTCATTGGAGTAATACATGTGATATACAGTGGTCATTGGAGTAATACATGTGATATACAGTGGTCATTGGAGTAATACATATGATATACAGTGGTCATGGTAGTATTAAATGTCATATACAGTGGTCATGGTAGTAATACATGTGATATACAGTGGTCACGGTAGTAATACATGTGATATACAGTGGTCATGGTAGTAATACATGTGATATACAGTGGTCATTGGAGTAATACATGTGATATACAGTGGTCATGGTAGTAATACATGTGATATACAGTGGTCACGGTAGTAATACATGTGATATACAGTGGTCATGGTAGTAATACATGTGATATACAGTGGTCATTGGAGTAATACATGTGATATACAGTGGTCATGGTAGTAATACATGTGATATACAGTGGTCATTGGAGTAATACATGTGATATACAGTGGTCATTGGAGTAATACATGTGATATACAGTGGTCATGGTAGTAGAAAATGTGGTATAGTGTGGCCATGATAGTTATACACGTGACGTATACTTTGGACATTTTAGTAATGAATGTGGTATGCAGTGGTCATGGCAGCATTACAATACAAGGGTCCTGGTACTTGTGCGATGGACTTTGTAAATATCATCAACAAGTAAGTGGACTTAAGAAGCAGCTTCAGCCACATACAATGCCAGGTTACAGACAAAGCTATGCACTACATGCCTGTGTTAATAAGAATGGTATGGAACATGGTAGTCATTGCCCAGTACAAGACAATCCCCTACACCACCAAAACAACCATCCAATCATACATAATTTAGAAGAGCAAAAGGGGGCTCACATAGTTATCAGACAAGGACAAGCATATAAACTAAGGATTAGAACAGCAAATCGAGTTCCATCCATCAAATATTGAAAGATCAATATTAAATAAGAGCTGTCAAAAGGACAGCATGCTCCACTATTCTGAGCCAATTTTAAAACAAGGCCACTGACACTCCTGTCTCACCAACCATGGTGCCAGTTTATTCACAAGGTCATGTCGTAAGTGTGGAGGTTAGGTGATGGTGAGGTTTTATAAAATTGACAGATATATCACCTAAACATGTCTTAAACCTGTTTGATAAACTCATAATACCAGTTAAACATTATGGAAGTGAAGTCTGGGGATTTCTAAACGCTAATATTATTGAACGCGTTCATCTTAGCTTTTGTAAAGAAATATAAAAAGATCGGACAGGGAAAGTAGCATTCAAAGAGGACAGTCAACCACAAAACACAGAAACAAACATGCAAACAGACAAACAAGAAGGCAAAAGTAATAATAAAAGCAAATGACATCACAAACACAAAAGGGTTGACAATACTATTGGCTACCGCCTTGGAACGGTCGGTGACAAAGTAGGCCACTGGGGGTTTAAACCGGTTCTAGGGTGCACCAAACGTCACACTTACCCTACTGTCATCCCATTAAAACAGGACAGTGTAAATAAAGAAATCCCCGCCATGATCTAATCTCTAACCAACAAGGCAGCATCAATAGGCAATATAAATAAAACACAAACATGCTCGTGTAAATATTATACAAAAAAAACAATAGCCTAGAAAGCCACAATGAAGGTACTCAATGACTTGGCAGAAGCCAGAGCAACAAGAGAATAAACCATTAAGGGCACGACAAGAAAGATCATAGACAAACATCAAACGCCACCGTCCCAATGGGCTTTAGGTAGGCGTCATCATAGGGTCCACAGCCTGTCCGGTCATCGTACAATTAAAGAGAAAGCATAGTGGCGAACTGTTAAAGGGTCCACCACCATGCAGTACGTTGCAAAATGATAGGGTCATAATCTCTTTTGATAAACTTTTTAACAAGTTTAACAAAGATAGTATGAAAGTGATCATGACCAAGAATCTTACGAAGTTTATAAATCACATCACCATAGAAGTCAGGTTGTGATAGTCCTTGTCGCAGAAAAGTCCTTAAATTACTTTTATATTTGGAAAGAAGATCAGGGTTATGATAATAACATTTTGCAAAGGTTTTACGAAGTTTAGTAACGGTAACCCTGATTGAGTAGCTTTTTAGTTATACAAAGATTACGAATATTAAAGTCCTCAACTCGAGTACAAGCTCTTGAAAAACGAATAAGTTGAGACACATACACCCCATAAGAAGTTGCTCGGGGAACATCCCAATCCTAGTGGGGGTAATTAACAATGTCAAAATTAAAATCATCTCTCTTGTCATAGATTTTGCTAATCATTTCACCATTTTCAATCGAGAGATCTAAATCAAGAAAAGAAGCGTTATTATCAGATATATTAGCTTTATTTAGCTGAAGTTCTTTAGGATAAATATTATCAACCATAGTTGGAAAGAAAGGGTTGTCAATGTTCAGTATGTCATCCAGATACCGAGAGGTATCATTAAAAGCTTCAATAACATCTGCCTGGGTATCTGGTGAAAGACTCAACATGAAATCTCTTTCATAGCAAAATAAAAACAAATTTGCGACAAGTGGTGCACAGTGACATGGTACCAATCCTGACGAAAATATTATCTAATAGGAAGATGAGTGCTTCACAAACTTCATAGCATAAATACTTACTTGGTGTTAAAAAGGCAACACAAAATGATTTTGTGTATGGTGAGTTAGGTAAAACATGTTTGCGTAACTAAAGACTAGCCTCGATAATAAAACACTGGTTTAAAATATTAAAATGCGAAAATTTAAAATTTGTAAAAGCTACGTACACAATGATGTTAAATGATATTGAACTTCAACCAAATAAACAAAACTGGGCATCGTCTGTAAAAACATTGCTTGAACGTCTATGATTTAATGATGTTTGGTATTTTCAGGGAGTAGGAAACATCAATATATTTTTTTTCGTCTTTAAGCAAAGTCTTACTGACAGTTGTATACAAAACTGGAATGGACGAATAACAGATTCGTCTAGGGCTAAGACATATTCGCTTTTTGATGTGTTTTCATATAAATCATACCTAGATATAATAAAAGTACGTAAATTTCGCTCAGTGCTATCAAGACTTAGAATGTCTTCACATAGGTTACAAATTGAAACAGAACGTTGGCACAAACCACAAAGAATACCTGTAAATGAAACAAAATGCATCGTGTGTAATAAACTTGAAGATGAATTTCATTTCGTTATGGAAGGTGCACTATTTAATGAACTAAGACAGAAGTACATTAAACATTATTTCTGGCAAATGCCAAATATTCCTAAATTCATCGAATTGTTAACATCTGAAAACGAAAACAGTGTCAAGAACATGGCAACATATATTTTTAATAGTTTCAAAATTCGAAACGAACTTAAAATTAATGTCTGCTCTCCCATATTTTTTAACTAACCAAATTTGTCAAATATTACTTAGACGCATATGTGTGGGGCTTAGAGTTTATAATCCATTTTCATTGTGTAACTTGTTATCATTATATTGATATTTGTAACTATATGTATTGTTTGTTAAACATTTATATATTTCATAATCCTAAACTGTAACCTGCCATTGACTATGCCTATGTAAATATGTTATGTTAACATGTATACTCGTGGACCAAATGGTCTTTTGTATTATTGAATAAAAGTATATAACGTGACTATGAACATATTTTAATGATATTAATGTCATGAATGCCACATACACCACAGACAACTAATCACATCAATTGTTTAGGGGCCTGTCCTTTTTAATTGTTTTTGTTTTAAATAAAAGTCTGAAATGGCTGTTAGCGCATACAAAACAGAAGAACTATCTTTTTAGGGAGCGGTCCCTTTTATTTGTTTTAAATAAAAGACTTAAAAGCTTTTAAATTGTATAACATAGAACAAAAACAAGAAATGTCACTGCGAGTGACAAATGCCCTGAAGCGGTTTTGACCTTTGTCCTCTTAGTGTGACCTTGACCTTGAAGCCACGGACCTGGATTTTGCACGCGACACGTCGACTTGTTGTGGTGAGCACTTGCGCCAAGTTATTTGAAAATCCTTCCAGGAATGCCAGAGTTATTGACCGGACACGATTGGACGGACAGACGGAAGAACGGACGGACTGACTGACGGACGGAATGTGCGACTACTATATGCCGCCCTTCGGGGGCATACAAATCAGGCATTGACCTCTTTTAATCACGTTGAGTAAAGTATTAAAAGGCTAAAAATGCACAAAATAGAATAAAACAAAAGATCCAAGAGGGCCTGTATCGCTCTACTTGATGTATGGTGTCTGCGGTTATATGTTATTGATTAAAATCTTCTGACAAACTTAATGTATGTTTGCCAATTCAGGGGCAAAAAACCAAACTTCTAGTATTAGCAATCGTATCTGACTGATCAACTTACTGTTGGCAGTAGCATTAGCTACTCCCTGCAGTAGCAGCAGTAGTAGTAGCTACTGCCAGCAGTAACAGCAGTAGCTACTGCCAGCAGTAGCAGCAGTTTATCACCATCTTAATAGGTATACTCATCGTAAGTATGTTTTTTGCGCAAGTATGTTGTTTCTACTTTCCCACCATCATGACAACCCCTTTCGCAACCATCTTATGTTTGTACAACCGCTTCGCCAAATAATATCATGGTTTATATGTGTTGTTCTCTATCGTTACTACTGTAACTTTTCAGCTACTGCTAGCAGTAGAAGCTGAAGCAGTATCTACTACTAGATTAGCAGCAGTAGCAGTAGATACTGCTAGCAATAGCAGTAGCTACTGGTAGCGCAACAACAGTAGCAGTAGCTCATAGTAGCAGTTAGTTTCTCTGTTTAACTTTCATGTTTTGTACACAATCCTCAGCCTTAGTAGCAGTAACAGCAGTAACAGTACTTAGCTAACCTAGGCACAGACGTCCAGCAAGTGTCAGCTCGCTGGGAGCACGTACGGCGAACATATAGCAGTAGAGTCGCTACTGCCAGCAGTCAAGTTTATAGACAACCCCTTTCGCAACCATCATATGTTTGCATGCTTTATATGTATTTTTCTCTACCGTTACCGGTGAACTAACTTTTCAGCTACAGCTAGTTGTAGGAAAAGTAGAAGTAGCAGCAGTAGCCTTTTCATTCCCTTTTTAACCATCATGTTTCATAGACAACCTCTCTCACACTTCGTTCTCTACGAAAGAAGTCTTGTTGTCGGATAACGAGTGTCGCATGCGGTAAGATCAACCTCATAGATATGCGGTCCCACCGGTCCCATCGGATTATTAAAGCCTGATGGCTAACCTACTAATATAACCCTACTTGAGATTGTTTATCGCAGTTTTTGTTCTACTGCTGTAGCACTGGCGGATAGATACGTGGGCTCACCGGTTTTTTAAAGCATGATAGCCGGTCTACTAATGTCACCCTGTTCTGAATTCTTTATCGAGGTTTTAGTTCTACTGCTGTATTACTGAAGTATGCACGTATTCAGTCCTATGCATTACTATGTTGAAACAGATCACAGTGCGTCAAGTTGTAAGTGTGCCAGAAAATTCACTGATTAGCTATAATAACAATAAAACCATTAAACAGATCCCCGTTGACCACATGCGGTCCATTTGGTCAGTGCCGAGATATTTTTACCAGATTTTATCTTTGAATTTGTTTGTATGATTGTATCATTTTTGATTTTGTTTGAATATGTATACATGAGTAGGAATGAGATTTTTGTCATTTGTACATGTACACAAGAGTAGGAATGTACGTGAATTATTAAACTATTAAAACCGGAGGAAATAAAACCTCTTTGGACTTCTACAAAAACTCTTTGGACTTTAAAATCATTAAAACTGGAGGGCACAAAACCTCTTTGGACTTTTACAAAACACTTTGGACTTTAAAATCATTAAAACCGGAGGAAATAAAACCTCTGACTTTCACAAAAACTCTTTGGACTTCAAAAGCATTAAAACCGAAGGAAATAAAACCTCTTTGGACTTTTACGAAAACTCTTTTGACTTTAAAATCATTAAAACCGGAGGGGACAAAACGCCTTTGGACTTTTACAAAAACTCTTTGGACTTAAAACTCATTAAAACTTGAGGGGACAAAACCTCTCAGGACTTTTCAAAAACTCTTTGGACTTTAAAATCATTAAAACCGGAGGGGATAAAACGTCTTTGGACTTTCACAAAACTCTTTGGACTTTAAACTCATTAAAACTGGAGGGGATAAAAACCTCTCAGGACTTTTCAAAAACTCTTTGGACTTTAAAATCATTAAAACCGGAGGGGATAAAACGTCTTTGGACTTTCACAAAACTCTTTGGACTTTAAAATCATTAAAACCGGAGGAAATAAAACCTCTGACTTTCACAAAAACTCTTTGGACTTCAAAAGCATTACAACCGGAGGAAATAAAACCTCTTTGGACTTTTACGAAAACTCTTTTGACTTTAAAATCATTAAAACCGGAGGGGACAAAACGCCTTTGGACTTTTACAAAAACTCTTTGGACGTAAAACTCATTAAAACTTGAGGGGACAAAACCTCTCAGGACTTTTCAAAAACTCTTTGGACTTTAAAATCATTAAAACCGGAGGGGATAAAACGTCTTTGGACTTTCACAAAACTCTTTGGACTTTAAACTCATTAAAACTGGAGGGGACAAAACCTCTCAGGACTTTTCAAAAACTCTTTGGACTTAAAATCATTAGAAATGGAGGGGAGAAAACATCTTTTGACTTTCACAAAAACTCGTTGGACTTAAAATATCACCAGACTGAAAGTGATAAAACCTTTTTGGACTTGAGCAAAATCTCTTAGGACTTAATACAAAACCTCTTTGGACATTTACAAAATCTCTTTGGACTTTAAAATCATTAAAACCGGAGGAAACAAAACCTCTTTGGACTTTCACAAAAACTCTTTGGACTTTAAAAGCATTACAACATGAGGAAATAAAACCTGTTTGGACTTTCACAAAAACTCTTTGGACTTTAAAAGCATTACAACATGAGGAAATAAAACCTCTTTGGATTTTCACAAAAACTCTTTGGACTTTTAAATCATTAAAACCGCAGGAAATAAAACTTTTTTGACTTTCACAAAAACTCTTTGGACTTTAAAAGCATTACAACATGAGGAAATAAAACCTGTTTGGACTTTCACAAAAACTCTTTGGACTTTAAAAGCATTACAACCGGAGGAAATAATCCTCTTTGGACTTTTACAACAACTCTTTGGACTTTAAAATCATTAAAACCGGAGGGGATAAAACGTCTTTGGACTTTTACAAAAACTCTTTTGACTTTTAACTCATTAAAACTGGAGGGGACAAAACCTCTTTCGACTTTTACAAAAACTCTTTCGACATTAAAATCATTAAAAATGGAGGGGAGAAAACATCTTTTGACTTTCACAAAAACTCATTGGACTTAAAATATCACCAGACTGAAAGTGATAAAACCTCTTTGGACTTTTACAAAATCTCTTTGGACTTTAAAAGCATTACGACCGGAGGAAATAAAACCTCTTTTGACTTTTACAAAACTCTTTGGACTTTAAAATCATTAAAACCGGAGGAAATAAAACCTCTTTGGACTTTCACAAAAACTCTTTGGACTTTAAAAGCATTACGACCGGAGGAAATAAGACCTCTTTGGACTTTTACAAAACTCTTTGGACTTTAAACTCATTAAAACAGGAGGGGACAAAACCTCTTTTGACTTTTCAAAAGAGGTTTGGACTTTAAAAGCATTAAACCGGAGGAAATAAAACCTCTTTGGATTTTCACAAAAACTCTTTGGACTTAAAATATCACCAAACTGAAAGTGATAAAATCTCTTTGGACTGAATACAAAAACTCTTTGGACTTTAAAATCATTAAAACTGGAGGGCTCACTATTACAAAAACTCTTTGGACATTAAAATCATTAAAACTGGAGGGGAGCAAACATCTTTTGACTTTCACAAAACCTTTTTGGACTTAAAATATCACCAAACTGAAAGTGATAAAACCTCTTTGGACTTTTACAAAATCTCTTTGGACTTAATACAACATCTCTGTGGACTTTAAAATCATTAAAACTGGAGGGCACAAAACCTCTTTGGACTTTAACAAAAACTATTTGGACTTAAAAATCATTAAAACCGGGGGAAATAAAACTCCTTTGGACTTTTACAAAATCTCTTTGGACTTTGAAATCATTACAACCGAAGGAAATAAAACCTCTTTGGACTTTTACGAAAACTCTTTTGACTTTAAAATCATTAAAACCGGAGGGGATAAAACGTCTTTGGACTTTCACAAAACTCTTTGGACTTTAAACTCATTAAAACTGGAGGGGACAAAACCTCTCAGGACTTTTCAAAAACTCTTTGGACTTTAAAATCATTAAAACCGGAGGGGATAAAACGTCTTTGGACTTTCACAAAACTCTTTGGACTTTAAAATCATTAAAACCGGAGGAAATAAAACCTCTGACTTTCACAAAAACTCTTTGGACTTCAAAAGCATTACAACCGGAGGAAATGAAACCTCTTTGGACTTTTACGAAAACTCTTTTGACTTTAAAATCATTAAAACCGGAGGGGACAAAACGCCTTTGGACTTTTACAAAAACTCTTTGGACGTAAAACTCATTAAAACTTGAGGGGACAAAACCTCTCAGGACTTTTCAAAAACTCTTTGGACTTTAAAATCATTAAAACCGGAGGGGATAAAACGTCTTTGGACTTTCACAAAACTCTTTGGACTTTAAACTTATTAAAACTGGAGGGGACAAAACCTCTCAGGACTTTTCAAAAACTCTTTGGACTTAAAATCATTAGAAATGGAGGGGAGAAAACATCTTTTGACTTTCACAAAAACTCGTTGGACTTAAAATATCACCAGACTGAAAGTGATAAAACCTTTTTGGACTTGAGCAAAATCTCTTAGGACTTAATACAAAACCTCTTTGGACATTTACAAAATCTCTTTGGACTTTAAAATCATTAAAACCGGAGGAAACAAAACCTCTTTGGACTTTCACAAAAACTCTTTGGACTTTAAAAGCATTACAACATGAGGAAATAAAACCTGTTTGGACTTTCACAAAAACTCTTTGGACTTTAAAAGCATTACAACATGAGGAAATAAAACCTCTTTGGATTTTCACAAAAACTCTTTGGACTTTTAAATCATTAAAACCGCAGGAAATAAAACTTTTTTGACTTTCACAAAAACTCTTTGGACTTTAAAAGCATTACAACATGAGGAAATAAAACCTGTTTGGACTTTCACAAAAACTCTTTGGACTTTAAAAGCATTACAACCGGAGGAAATAATCCTCTTTGGACTTTTACAACAACTCTTTGGACTTTAAAATCATTAAAACCGGAGGGGATAAAACGTCTTTGGACTTTTACAAAAACTCTTTTGACTTTTAACTCATTAAAACTGGAGGGGACAAAACCTCTTTCGACTTTTACAAAAACTCTTTCGACATTAAAATCATTAAAAATGGAGGGGAGAAAACATCTTTTGACTTTCACAAAAACTCATTGGACTTAAAATATCACCAGACTGAAAGTGATAAAACCTCTTTGGACTTTTACAAAATCTCTTTGGACTTTAAAAGCATTACGACCGGAGGAAATAAAACCTCTTTTGACTTTTACAAAACTCTTTGGACTTTAAAATCATTAAAACCGGAGGAAATAAAACCTCTTTGGACTTTCACAAAAACTCTTTGGACTTTAAAAGCATTACGACCGGAGGAAATAAGACCTCTTTGGACTTTTACAAAACTCTTTGGACTTTAAACTCATTAAAACAGGAGGGGACAAAACCTCTTTTGACTTTTCAAAAGAGGTTTGGACTTTAAAAGCATTAAACCGGAGGAAATAAAACCTCTTTGGATTTTCACAAAAACTCTTTGGACTTAAAATATCACCAAACTGAAAGTGATAAAATCTCTTTGGACTGAATACAAAAACTCTTTGGACTTTAAAATCATTAAAACTGGAGGGCTCACTATTACAAAAACTCTTTGGACATTAAAATCATTAAAACTGGAGGGGAGCAAACATCTTTTGACTTTCACAAAACCTTTTTGGACTTAAAATATCACCAAACTGAAAGTGATAAAACCTCTTTGGACTTTTACAAAATCTCTTTGGACTTAATACAACATCTCTGTGGACTTTAAAATCATTAAAACTGGAGGGCACAAAACCTCTTTGGACTTTAACAAAAACTATTTGGACTTAAAAATCATTAAAACCGGGGGAAATAAAACTCCTTTGGACTTTTACAAAATCTCTTTGGACTTTGAAATCATTAATACCGGAGGAAATAAAACCTCTTTGAACTTTACACAAACTCTTTGGACTTTAAAATCATTAAAACCGGAGGAAATAAAACCTCTTTGGACTTTCACAAAAACTCTTTGGACTATAAATATCACCAAACTGAACATGATAAAGCGTCTTTGGACCTTTAAAACATTAAAACAGACTTAAAACATTAGGACGGTTAGGGTCACTTTGGATTTTTACAAAAACTCTTTGGACTTTCAAAACCTCTTTAGACATTAATATCCTTAAACATTAGGAAGGATAAAATCTCTTTGGACCTATACAAAAACTCTTTGGACTTTAAAATCATTAAAACTGGAGTTGACAAAACCTATTTGGACTTTTACAAAAACTGTTTGGACTTTCAAAACCTCTTTAGACCTTAATATCCTTAAACATTAGAATGGATAAAATCTCTTTGGACCTATACAAAAACTCTTTGGACTTTAAAATCATTAAAACTGGACTTTTACAAAACTCTTTGGACTTACAAATCATTAAAACTGGAGGGAATAAAACCTCTTTTGACTTTCGCAAAAACTCTTTGGACTTAAATATCATCAAACTGAAAGTGATAACACCTCTTTGGACTTGAGCAAAATCTCTTTGGACTTTTACTAAAACTCTTTGGACTTGATACACATTTTCTTTGTACTTTCAAAAATCTCTTTAGACCTAAATATCTTCAAAACCTGTATAGTCTTGAGCAAAATCCTTTTGGACTTAATATAAAACGTCTTACTCTTTAGACCTAAATATCCTTAAACCACTAGGACGGTTAGGGTCTATTTGGACTTTTACAAAAACTCTTTAGACTTTCAAAACCTCTTTAGACCTTAATATCCTTAAACATTAGGAAGGATAAAATCTCTTTGGACCTATACAAAAACTCTTTGGACTTTAAAATCATTAAAACTGGACTTTTACAAAACTCTTTCGACTTATAAATCGTTAAAACTGGAGGGAATAAAACCTCTTTTGACTGTCATAAAAAACTCTTTGGACTTAAAATATCACCAAACTGAAAGTGATAAAACCTCTTTGGACTTGAGCAAAATCTCTTTGGACTTTTACTAAAACTCCTTGGACTTGATACAAACTCTCTTTGTACTTTCAAAAACCTCTTTAGACCTAAATATCTTCAACACCTGTATGGTCTTGAGCAAAATCTTTTTGGACTTAATATAAAACGTCTTACTCTTTAGACCTAAAAATCCTTAATACATTAGGACGGTTAGGGTCTCTTTGCACTTTTACAAAAACTCTTTGGACTTTAAAATCATTAAAACCGAAGGAATTAAAACCTCTTTGGACTTTTTACAAAAACTCTTTGGACTTAAAATATCACCAAACTGAAAGTGATAAAACCTCGTTGGACTTGGACAGAATCTCTTTGGACTTAATACAAAACCTCTTTGGACACGGAAGGGATAAAACCTCTTTGGACACGGAAGGGATAAAACCTCTTTGGACACGGAAGGGATAAAACCTCTTTGGACTTTAAAATCATTAAAAATGGAGGGTACAAAAACTCTTTGGACTTAAAATATCACCAAACTGAAAGTGATAAAACCTCGTTGGATTTGGACAGAATCTCTTTGGACTTAATACAAAACCTCTTTGGACACGGAAGGGATAAAACCTCTTTGGACACGGAAGGGATAAAACCTCTTTGGACTTTTTACAAAAACTCTTTGGACTTAAAATATCACCAAACTGAAAGTGATAAAACCTCTTTGGACTTAAACAGAATCTCTTTGGACTTAATACAAAACCTCTTTGGACACGGAAGGGATAAAACCTCTTTGGACTTTTGGAATTCTGCATCATAAAAACGTTTGATATAAAACCTCTTTGACCTCACCTTTCGTCTACTATTGTACATCTGATGACTAACTGAACTTTACCCCGTCTCCATCTGCACCTGCACCGCGTTCGACTTCATCATCAGTTGATGAATCCGATGTGATTTCTTCCTCAGACACGTATTCTGGCTCAAAATCGTAAGGTTGCACATTGTGTAACCGTCTTATAATGGGCATTTCCTCTGACTCAGCATCATGATCGATTGATTCTCACATTTTCACACAAGGTATTCTGTTTTGCGTTCAGTCCCAATGTAAACAAAAAAATAGTTTTCCCAATGACGTCACTTCCGGTAATTCGCGCAAGAGTTTTTCTCCTTAGATTTTTTTCGATTTTTTAGCGATGCCTGTTCGCCTTTTTGATTTTTATCTTTAAAAACATATTTTCACTGAACATACATCAATGGAATAGTAAAAATCGTATTTATAATGATATTTAATACTTAAAAAACATATCAAAAGCGGATTTGTTGATTTAAGACCAAGTTCTGCTTTAAGTAAAAATGTGTTTTGACTCTGTATTAAAACAAGAGGCCCAAGAGGGCCTGTATCACTTTACTGGCTATATGGAGTCTTTGATGGGGAATACGACAAAAGCATGCGCAACTAGGCTTGGTACCGATCATTCCTGCCAAGTTTCACTGAAATCCAGCAAGGGGTTCAGGAACAATAGTCTGGATAACATTTGTGTATATTAGGCCATAACTCATTCAACCAGAACACAGCGATGATAGGCGAAACTAGGCTTGGTTTTCCTCATCCATGCCAAAACTCGTTGAAATTCGGCCCGGAGTTCAGAAGTGACTAGTCTGGATAAAGTTTGTGTATCAAAACCTTTAAAGGGCTATAACTCCGCATTCAACCGGAACACGGTGATGACAGCGATGACATGCACAACTAGGCCTGGTACTGATCATCCCTGCAATGTTTCACTGAAATCCTGTCAGGGGTTCAGGAGAACTTAGTCCGGACAAACTGTGTGTTTTAAAACCTTTAAAGGGCCATAACTCACCCAAAAGTCTTTCAAACGAAATACGGCGATGCCATGCATAACTAGGCTTGGTACTGATCATCCCTGAAAGGTTTCATTGAAATCCAGCCAAGGGTTCAAGAGAAATAGTCCAGATAAAGTTTGTGAAGTAAAACCTTTAAAGGGCCATCATTCTGCCAAAATTCATTCATATGAAACACGGTGACGATATACATAACTATATTTTGTACTGATCATACCTGCCAATTTTCATTAACATCTGGCCAAATTAAAGTCTTATAGTGTTAATGAGCATTTTCAACTAAATCAAGAGCCGTAACTCCAGTGTTTCTAATAAAATTTGGCTGTTTTTCAAACAAGGGTTCAAGAGAAATAGTCCAGATAAAGTTTGTGAAGTAAAACCTTTAAAGGGCCATCATTCTGCCAAAATTCATTCATATGAAACACGGTGACGATATACATAACTATATTTTGTACTGATCATACCTGCCAATTTTCATTAACATCTGGCCAAATTAAAGTCTTATAGTGTTAATGAGCATTTTCAACTAAATCAAGAGCCGTAACTCCAGTGTTTCTAATAAAATTTGGCTGTTTTTCAAACTTGTCTGAGCTTACATTGATATTAACAATTTTTGTAAGTCTGGTAAAGAGAAGGTGCTAGAGTGTTCACAAGGCAGAATATAGCTGTTTTCCCAGAAAAACAAGGGCCATAACCCTGTTGTTACTAATCCCATTTGGCTGGTTTTCGAACCGGGATTTTATTGATATTAACAATCTGTGCAAGTTTGGTAAAGATCAAATAATAAATGAAGGTGTTAGAGTGTTCACAAGGCTTAATATGGCTTTTTTCAGCAAAACAAGGGCCATAACTTCGGTGAAATTAATCCGATCTGGCTGGTTTTCGAACTCTTGTCCGAGCTTTCATTGATAAAATTGTTCACAAGGCAAAGGTTTACGGACGGACGACGGAGGGACGGACGACGGACGACCGACAACGGACAACGGACAACTCGTCATCCCATAAGCTAAAATCATTTGGATCAGCTACTAGTTTGAAATAAATGATAACTGTTTGCTATATTAAATCTTCCTTTGACTGCAACATGTGTTTTACAAATTTAAAAACATATCATTAATGTAATTAGTATAAGTCAAGTTATTTTTGCTTATTAAACCTATGGTACAATATGACCTGACTCAGCATTTTATTTAATGATATGCAAGCAGTGTTAAAGTCAAAATGATGCTGGAAAAATAAATCGAGACGCTAATTTCAATGCTTGATAAACACTTCCAAGATTTCCGTGCATTCCTGATTTGCAATAACCGCTAAAGAAACGTAACCTACTTTGCGTATTGAAAACAACCGTAATTGCATTACCTCCCATGTCGTAAAATTTCACAACATGACAGTACACAAAATATAATGTTATATAACGAGGTAGGGGTACGTGAGATCATACATTATATATCGACCCTCGTGAGATGTAGGTAGAAGGAGTAGCAGGTGCCCTCACCTCAGAAAAATGAGGCTAGGGTTGCATAGTTAAACCCCAGCGTTCGGTAGAGTCCACCGTCATTATGTATACACTGTAGCCCGCCACATTCAAAATTTGACAGTTAGGAATAAACGTTTTGTTCTAGAAACTATGGAAATAAATACATTATATAATTATTTTGATATATCTGTATAGAGTAATGTTTAATGTATTTACATGCCAAATTTTATGGTTTACAAATGCTTTATTATGTAGAAATTTGTGATTAAACCTCTCTGAGCAGCATAATGCATAAACTAATCAGAAAAATTACTCTGGGCCATTTTTTTTTTTAATACTCAACCATGGCCTTTAAATACTTAAATGCAGAATACGAGATTAGTAGCGATTTATTATTATTAGTTTCATGTGACGTATAGTATGCGTTTGATGACTTGGTTTTAAAAGTTGTGCACATGTTAATACACTTCGGTACAGAAACAAATCACTAGAATAGGCTATTTAAATTGCTTTGCATTAAATATACCCTGACTGGGACCATTTGTGTACATTTACTATTAATATAAGTAAGTTTACTACCAGAGAGAAAACAACAGCCAAGAAACATGACAGAGGGTGTATGTTGTCCCTGTATCAAACTTGTGAATTTAACGTTTGTACAGGAATTTGTACTTAATGCAGCTCTTGCAAACGTTTTAAGAGCTATTTTAATGGGAGGGGATAGGATGAGGGTGAAAACCACAATAATAATTATAACTGAACGAATTTGACGGCGCGCCATGGCAAATACCACGTTTTCTTCACACACGTCACTTCCCTTTTAACCCTGTATCCATTTTACATGTGTTGTTTTTGATCGTTCTTTGTTACTCAGATAAGAAATAGTATTATTTATGCTTTTCTATATGCATGTATGACACTGTAAATGAATAAAACATGTTTGGGGAGTTTGTGTATTAGACTTTTGACCCCTATTCCAGAGTCCCATGGTGACCCAGGAGCAAATTATACTGATATTACCAAAATCATTACATTTTATTGAGAAAGAAAAATAG